>CM031577.1:13585336-13707710 GCA_018467065.1 Ephestia elutella | reverse complement strand
ATAGGTATAACCCTTTCCTAACTGAAGGTACTAATTTGTACCATCTACTTTCCCGCCAAATATATTTTATATAACGATCGCAAGACTATCATGCTTCCTGAAGATCCTTTACGGTACCGTTTGGCCAGCCAATCACAGCGCTTTTTTCGACGTTTGATACATACTTACCTTTGTATTTGAATTACAAATCACAACGTGTCGAACTAGTTAGCAAGTAAACGAAGTGTGGTGTTTGAAAATATAAAATAAATACTTTATCTAAGGTAAGTCAAATTATTCTTTATTATGTAGATTATTTAATCTGTTATTAGTTATTCTTTGTTACCTTTATTTATTTAATTGTACGCATGTTGGAGAAAAGAGATAAAAGTATAGAAGGACTAATAAGTACCTTCAGGAACTTTAGGTAGCAAATTTCTGAGGATTTTTGAGAACAGAATAATGTATTTTTCTATTTTATTTTATATTTTTGTTTTATTGTTTAATGATGGTATTATGGATTTTAGGACTTGAAAATGGATATTACAATTAATTATGCTTGAACAGCACCGCACTCGTTAGATCCCCCAAATGGCGCTGTTCGTGCGATGTGAAGAGACGCGTTGATGAGCAGTGGACTGAAGGGTGGGGGGATTCTTGACTTAGGACTGTATAGGCTTGAGTTTCAAGATAACGCTAAGAAACAGGATAGTAAAAATAAAACACTTTTCTTCATAGAAACCAGCAAGGCGACGTGGAGAGAGAGGGAGCCAGGCACTACTGGGCAGGGATTTCTTCCAGGGCTTCTTTCTTCCTTATATTTCTTGATTTGCACTGTAACCCGCGATCGAACGAACTGGCGCGGCCTTGTAATGTTCGCGCTTTTATACAATTGCCTGGCAGTACCTCGTCCCGCGCTCCCCCGCGCACCTCTAAACTTTATTTCTTGAAAAACATACTTAAAACTAATATTTACATCATAAAACTTATACTAATAGTTAGGTCTTACTCTAGGCTATTTATTTACAGTATTTTCCAAGTGCTAGGAACGCTAGTTTTCCTGGGAAATGCGTTGGAAAATCCCCACTATAAATATACACGGGTAGGCGTGCGTCCCCGCACCCCAGCCCGGGAGGGGTCATTTAAATACTCGGACACAAGGTGTCGCATTTCTCAGTCTGTGTCTAGCGTTCCTAGTGTTTACTTATCATAAAATTCTATGTGTATGACCTAGTAAGACCTAAAACTATGTGAAAAAGTAAGTATGTAAACTTAAATGTGTTTGTGTAAAAATATGCAAACCTCAACATTAGTACTTTGACATGAAACCTAAGTATTTCTATCATGTCTTATTCTTTATAAATGAAACAACAAAAATATCAATCTTTATTCAGTAAATAGAGGCTTACATACACATATATACAAACATAAAACAAAATACGAAAATTTAAATATACAAAACGTATTTCACGCATAACTATCATCTACTCATTGATTCGTAAAGTTTTTATAAGAGATAATACTAACACTACACTGTTATCACTTATTGTCTTATCACTTATTTTGCACTGATTATTTACACATAATTTAAAGTCACTAATTGTCTGTTTATTTCACTGTCGTCGTGAACACTTCTCCCGCCGTCGCCGGAGGCGATACCCCTGGTATCACGACGATTTTCCTCGTTGGCCTCTGGAGTACGTTGCCGCTGCTCAGCTGGATGTCCACGATGCGAACCTCGCCGTCCGCACCCGGGTAGACTCGTACTATTTTGCCTCGTGGCCACGTGTTCCTTGGCAGGTTGGGGTCGCAGATGAGGGCGTAGTCTCCGACCTTCGGTGGAACATCAGCGTTGTGGGGCTCCCGCCGGCTTTGGAGTATAGGCAGGTACTCCCGGACCCACCGGCGCCAGAAGACGTCTGCTAGTGCTTGTGCGCGCCTCCAGTGCTGCTTGGCTGTCAGGTCCCCCATGGTGAAGTGCCCAGGCGGTGGTACGTGGCAGTTTGGACCGATGAGGATGTGGTTGGGTGTCAACGCCTCGGGCTCATCCGGCGTCACGGCGACATGTGTGAGTGGCCGCGAATTGACCGTGTTTTCGACTTCTATGAGCAGTGTGGCCAAGGTCTCGTCCGAAGGGCATCTCTCGTGCAGTGTTGTCTTGAGGGCTTCTTTGACGGCTCGTACCATACGCTCCCACGCTCCACCCATGAAAGGAGCGGCGGGGCATATGTACCTCCAGGTGATGTGACGCGCCGTGACCTCGTGCTGTAGCCCGTCGAGCGCTGCTTCTGCTAGCTCCTTGTCGGCTGCCTTGAAACACGTTGCATTGTCACTCCATATCTCCTTGGGACACCCTCTTCTGGCGATGAAGCGTCGAAGTGCCGATATAGCTGAGTCAGCACTTAGCGAGTGAGCGATTTCGATGTGGATCGCCCGCGACGTCATACACGTGAATAGCGCGCCGTATCTCTTCTCTCGGTGTCTTGCCACGGTGACTTCTATGGGGCCGAAGTAGTCGAGGCCCGTGTACGTGAAGGGCCGCGCGTGATGGGCTAGACGCGCAGCTGGTAGGTCCCCGGTGACCGGACACGTCGGCTTCGCTCTTGTGAATTTGCATGGGATGCATGACTTAATGACGTCGCGCACTGTAGGTCTTATTTTCAGGACCCATGCCCGCTGACGTAGCTCGTTGACAACCATTTCGACGCCGCCGTGGTGTAACTTCTCATGTACATGCCTTATGTACAGGCGTGTGTAGTAATGACGCCCGTCTAAAACGGCCGGATTCACTTGTTCTTCTTGTACGCCGCTCGCCGCCGCTACTCTGCCGCGTAGTCGCAATATTCCCTCTGCGTCGACATAAGTGGCGAGTGTTGCTAGTCGGTCGCCGCTCGTTGGCTTCATATTCTTCTCCATACGTTGTATTTCCTTATGAAAGCTATCTTGTTGGCTTGTTTTCACCCATAGCTTTTCGGCTTGAATAAGTAGGTCGGCCGGTAACTCGACGTAGCTAACTGGTGGCGGGGAGGCGCGGGGGGCTCGTTGTGACGGTGCGTTTTTCTTGTTTATTTTTGACCAGCTGGGGTCAATGTCCTTGTCTTTCTTTGTGCGTTTTCTTGTAGCGTGTGTCGACTCGATTTTTTCTTTCTTCAATTTTCTTATAAACTGCAATACGCGAGCTGTAGTGCGTATGAGTCTTGTCCATTTTGAGAACTTTTCGATGCGTGGGAGATGAGGATGTCTTCTTTCTTCATTCTTCAGCTCTTCTATATGACATTTTTCTGGTTTTCTTTCTTCATCTGCCTCTTGAGGGATTTCTTTTTTCGTTTCTTGTGGCCATTGAGCTTCGGGGAGTTTGAGGAATGATGGGCCCTCAAACCAACGGTGTTGTGAGTCGAAGTGGTCCGGGGTGGCCCGCGTCGCGTCGTCGGCTACGTTGTCCTTGGTTGGAAGCCACCGCCATTCATTTTTCTTCGTTGTTTCTTCAATTTCGGCGAGTCGGTGCGCTACGAAGGTCTTGAATGCACGGGGCTCCGCCCTTATCCATGCCAGTGCTGTACGCGAGTCGCTCCAGTACACTTTTTCTCCACTTCAAACTCGTGTTCTTCCATGACCGTTTGTGTGAGTCGGGCCCCCAGCAGTGCGGCTTGAAGTTCGAGGCGCGGTATGGAGACTGGCCGGGTTGGTGTCACGCGACTTTTTGCTGCTGCGAGTGCCACTTTCACGCTGCCGTCGAAATGCTCTTGCCGCCAAAACACGGCGGCCGCGTATGCCTCTTCGCTAGCGTCGACGAATGTGTGAAGTTGACGTCTTGTTACTGGCTCGTAGTCGTAGCAGCGGGGTATGCGTAGACTCTCGATGTTGCGCAGATTCTCCATCCATTTTCTCCATCTTGGCTCGAGTTCTTCAGGCAGGGGGTCGTCCCAGTCGATCTTGTATTTCCACGTGTCTTGAAATATTCTCTTGGCCGGCGTAGTGATGGGTGAGATGAGGCCCAGGGGGTCGAAAAGCGCCATAATAATACTAAGCGCTTCCCGCTTCGTAGGCCTTCTTGTTCCCTCCATGATGTCGGCAGGTGTCTTCAGATGGTTAGCTCTGAAGCTGAAGTAGTCCTCATTGACGTTCCACTGTAGTCCCAATGTCTTTTCTGTCTCTTTTCCTCCTATGGACACAGCTGCGTTGCTTTCTCCTTTTTTACAAAACTTTTCACGGACCTCCGAGTTGTTTGAGGCCCACCCGTTGAGTGTGAAACCTGCTTGCTTATGAACGAAGTCGACTTGGCTTGCTATCTCGATCGCTTCGGTCGTTGTTTCGAAACTTTGTAGATAATCATCCATGTAGTGGTTTTTTATCACTGATGCCGCCGCCCGAGGATATTCTTGTTGGAAGTCTTCTGCATTTCTGTTCTTTATATACAACGCCGTAAATGGTGATGACGTTGCACCGAAGATAACCGATGTCATCCTGTACTCGTCCGGTCGTCCCTCCCGCCGGTTTGCCTCTCCACAGGAATCTGAGCGTGTCGCGATCTTCTTCTCGTACTTTGATTTGCATAAACATTTCCTTCAAATCGGCGGACACGGCGTGCGGATGTTGGCGAAATCTCATGATGACCCCCGGCAGTGATTGGAGAAGGTCAGGCCCGGAGAGCAGTAGGTCGTTTAGACTGATACCGGCGTATCTTGCGGCTGCGTCGTGTACGAGGCGCGGAGGCTTGTGTGGCTTCGCTGCGTTGACTACTGGAAAGTGTGGTAAGTACCACGTACGATGTAGCGGGGGTGGGGATGACGCGCACTCAGCGTAACCCGACTTCAGCAAGTTGTTTATTCTTTCTTCATATTTTTTCTTCAAATCTTCATCGCGATCTAATTTCTTTTCCAGCGAGTGAAGTCTTCTTTCGGCTTGCGTGAAGTTGTTAGGTATAGCGAAGTTCTCGTCCTTCCACGGTAGAGCGGTCTCGAATCTCCCGTCTGGCAAACGTCGGCTTTTTTCTTGTAGGGTGACGAGGGCTTTTTCTTCTGGATCTTCTCTTGGCTTCCTGGGCTCGATGCATAGTGACTCGAGCTTGAAGTGGTTCTTGATCATCTCTTCCATGTCCTCGTTGTTCTTTTTAACTTGTATGTTCCCACAAAAGGCGACGGTACCAGTGAGAGAGCTCTGGCACCCGTGGAGTACCCAACCCAGCTGTGTGTAGGACGCGACGGGCTGATTCTTCTTCCCCGCTCGCAGTCTTCGTGTGACAATAAGGTCGATATTGTCTTGTCCCAGTAGTATCTTCGGTGAGGCGCGTTCGTACACGATTTCTTCCATAATATCTTCTAGGTGTGTGCAATCTTCCATATCTTCTTTTTTGACTGACTCGGTCGCAAAGTCCAACCTGTTGACTGTGCGTGCGGCTTCTATGTTGTACTCTTCTGACGCGAATTTTCCCCGAATTTTCATGCTGACTGACTTACTTTTTTCGTGTCGCATTTCGCTGCTGATGCCTTGAAGCCACATACTTGTTTTAGGGCCGTCGGCGCCGATGACATCTGCTATGGAGGCGTCGACGAGCGTCACTGTGCTGCCTTCGTCGCATAACGCGTACGTTTCGATGCTTGATAGCGGCCCGCTGAGTACCACCGGAATAATTTTCAAATAGGCGCGACGACTTGACTTATGGCACGCCGCGGTAGTGATCTCCTTTGTTGACGTCACAGCTTCGTGATGTTGTTGCGGTGCCGGCTCGCGTCGATCATGGTGTAACAGCTTGTGGTGTCGCATGTTGCAGCCCTGTTTTCCACACGGTGCGGCTTTGCAGTTGAATCTTCTGTGCTTGCTTTTCAGACAGCGAAAACATATATGATTTTTCTTTGCGATTTCCCATCTGTCGTTGACCGTAGCCCCCAGGAATAATTCACACTCGGTGAGCTTGTGCTGCTTCTTGCACGTCGGACAATGGGTGTAGTCAGTTTCTTCTTTGTTGACGGTGAAAGTGCGTTCTTTCTTGAAGTTTCTTCTCTCTTGAAAACTTCTTTCTTCTTTTATTATTTCCGGCAGGGCGTAAGCACCACACTTGTCGGCCTCTTCGTTGAGAAATATTGATAATTTCTTGATATCCGGCGTCTCTTCTTTTTTTGAGGCGGCGAAGTCGTACCACTTGTTGCGTAGAATAGGCGTTAATTTTTTCAACCACGACGCGCGCCAACTCCGGATTGTACAGGTAATGTGGCTTCTTAAGTGCTTCAATAGTACCCACGATGTTACTCACGCTGCCGGCAAAAATACATAGGTCCCGCGGGTTATCTGTTAACTTGTGTAGGGACTTCATTTTTTCTATTTCGGCGTGGATGAGTGCTTCTGGTCTTCCAAATCTTCGTTCCAGAGCGTCCAGCACCGACTTGGGGTCGGGTTGACTGAGCAGTAGACACCCGACGGCTTCTTTTGCGGGGCCTCGCAGACTCTTCCTTATGCGTGCGAGGTTCTCCGTCGACGTAAAATAACCACTTGAACTTTCGTAGGCGGCCCGGAATCCTAGCCACTCGTTACTGCTGCCGTTGAAAAATGGAAGTTCTTGTAGGTACTTCGGTGGTTCCCGGTTGCTACGCGCGGCGTTGAGCAGCGTAGCGGCCAATGTTGCAACATCCACGACTGGCTGAGGTTGGAGAGTTTTCCTTTGACATTCTTCTGTCTCCCTTCTTGCCTCTTCCGTCTTGTCGTGTCTCTTAATATCTCCTGTGTGCTGCACTTCTTCCTCGGCGTCTTCTTTTTTCTCCCCGGGCGGCGGCTGTGCAGTATCATTTTCCTTGAGCGGTGTCCTCTTTATCCATTCTTGTATCCGGACCGATTCCAATTCTTCTTCTCGTTCTTCCTCGACAGATTCGTCATCTTCTTCTTCGATCTGGAGGCGTTGTAGGCGTAGCTTCTGGAGCTCTTCTTCCGCCTGCACTTTCTTCAATTTCAGCTCGGCCATCCTCTCTTTGGCCTCCAACTCCGCGAGGAGTCTCTTGCGGGAGGCCGCCGATCGGACGGACCGAGTGTCGCCAGGCCTGAGTGTGCCTGACCTCGCTGAGCCTTCTTGACGGTCACGTACGCTTCTTTCTTCGGTAGTGATGTCTGCAGACGACTCTTCGTGGGGCGAGATGCGGCCGGCAGCCGCGGACGACAAAAACGCTTCTAATACGGGGGGCGGGCGGACGACATTCGCCGACGCCCCTGACGTTCGTTGAGTACGGTCGATCGGGGTTCCCTGGGTAGTGCTCTGGGTCTGGCCTCTCATCTCCTTGCTGGCTACGTGTGACGACCATCTTGATATTTCCTGCGCTGCTTCGTAGCTCTTGAAACTTGTGGACTTGACTGGCGTAGATCCAGCGAAGAAGGACCAGATGAACAGCACCGCACTCGTTAGATCCCCCAAATGGCGCTGTTCGTGCGATGTGAAGAGACGCGTTGATGAGCAGTGGACTGAAGGGTGGGGGGATTCTTGACTTAGGACTGTATAGGCTTGAGTTTCAAGATAACGCTAAGAAACAGGATAGTAAAAATAAAACACTTTTCTTCATAGAAACCAGCAAGGCGACGTGGAGAGAGAGGGAGCCAGGCACTACTGGGCAGGGATTTCTTCCAGGGCTTCTTTCTTCCTTATATTTCTTGATTTGCACTGTAACCCGCGATCGAACGAACTGGCGCGGCCTTGTAATGTTCGCGCTTTTATACAATTGCCTGGCAGTACCTCGTCCCGCGCTCCCCGCGCACCTCTAAACTTTATTTCTTGAAAAACATACTTAAAACTAATATTTACATCATAAAACTTATACTAATAGTTAGGTCTTACTCTAGGCTATTTATTTACAGTATTTTCCAAGTGCTAGGAACGCTAGTTTTCCTGGGAAATGCGTTGGAAAATCCCCACTATAAATATACACGGGTAGGCGTGCCTCCCCGCACCCCAGCCCGGGAGGGGTCATTTAAATACTCGGACACAAGGTGTCGCATTTCTCAGTCTGTGTCTAGCGTTCCTAGTGTTTACTTATCATAAAATTCTATGTGTATGACCTAGTAAGACCTAAAACTATGTGAAAAAATAAGTATGTAAACTTAAATGTGTTTGTGTAAAAATATGCAAACCTCAACATTAGTACTTTGACATGAAACCTAAGTATTTCTATCATGTCTTATTCTTTATAAATGAAACAACAAAAATATCAATCTTTATTCAGTAAATAGAGGCTTACATACACATATATACAAACATAAAACAAAATACGAAAATTTAAATATACAAAACGTATTTCACGCATAACTATCATCTACTCATTGATTCGTAAAGTTTTTATAAGAGATAATACTAACACTACACTGTTATCACTTATTGTCTTATCACTTATTTTGCACTGATTATTTACACATAATTTAAAGTCACTAATTGTCTGTTTATTTCACTGTCGTCGTGAACAATGCTCTTATTGAAGCCCTCTTGTTGGAAGACCTCCCAGACTGCGATGCAAATCTGATGTTGCACTTTCTGACGAAGAAACTAACGATAATGTGCAAGTACCCACATCAAGAGGTTTTGATGACATATTTGAAGAGGCTCTTGAAAGGCTTCAAAATGAGACCCAACTATCTCCTACAGATTTTTGCAACCCATCTTCATGTACAGAAGTGTTGATGGAATCTTCTGATGACCAGGTAACATCTAGGCCTTCAACAAGTACGTCAAGGGCCACTAGTAAACTACCTGAATCAAACTGCAAATGGAAAAAACGGGATTTGGAGACAAATTTACCACAATATTCTGCGAATACTAAAGCGGTAGAAGATTACTTTGCTCGTTGCACTACGTTCACCGATATTCTTTCAGATTTTATTGATTCTTTATTGTTCATATTGTCCCCAATTTATTGGTAATGAAGAAGCTACAGTATCGCTCAAAGACAAAATGGAAATGAAGTCCACAGTCCTAAAGCTGTGAAAGATTGTAATATGAATACGAGGGGCGTGAATACAGCCGACCGACAGGGCTCTTTACTGTATCGAATGAACTGACTGAAAAATCACCTAAATAGTGGCATAGATTATTTAAATACATCGTTTAATGTCAAAGTTAGGGTCTAATGGATATACTTTTGTAAATGCATTTGTCATTCATAGTCATAAGTTTGAAAAAACTACTGTCAAAGACTTTCGTCGCTCTATTGCACAAGGTTTGATGGCATCAGGTAATTGTAAAAAAAGAGAGGTTCCAAAGAAAATCTAGAAAGTCCTGGTCCATCTAAGAGACAAGTCAAACTTCTCTACACGTAATAGAGGAATATTGGCCAGTTTGTATGGTGTATCTGTGAATTATACAGTATGAAGAATTCACAGATACCCCATTCAGAATTCAGTCAAAACCTAACAGCAAATATAGTCAATGCAATGTGTTCTTATGTGTTAACGAGAAAAAAAAACTGTTTTGTGCAATATCATGAAGCTAGCATCTAACTTATTGCATTTATCTCATTTTGTTTTTATTTTATTTCTAGTATTCTAGTTATTTTATTTACCTAAGTTCTTATGGTTGTGGTACACGTAAAGTACCTGTTGGTACTTATAAGTCTAGGTATTAGAAAAAGTACTTCTAGGTATAGTAAAAATCTGAAAAAATTCTGAATGTTTTATTTAAACCCTCAAGTATATATTTAAACTTTATTTTATATGTTTCATAAAATATCTATAGTCCGCTAGGAAAGGGATAGTATACTTATGTAAAATTTATTATTATAAACTACACTAACAAATTCAAAATTTATGTTTAATCACTTCCCTATCTAATTACAGAATAAATAAGAACTTAAAAATAAGCATTCTGTAGTAAGTTACTTATAAGAATCTGTTCATTTATTCCTATTGGATATATACTACATGTAAATAGTATGTGTAATGTTATTAAAAATAGTGAGTGCTACATGTACGCCGATGACACGTGCCTAGCGTATAGTGGAACAGATATTGATAATGTTGTTAAGATACTGCAGGAGGATTTTGAAAGCATTATACGCTGGGCACATGACAACGGATTAATTATAAATAATGCTAAAACAAAATGTATGGCGATACGATCACCACACATGAGTAAATATAAAAATGTAAATATTCCAATTAAGGGGCATTCGTACGAATGTTTACATAATAATAAAAGTGATTGTAACTGCCAGCTGCTAGAATGTGTTAACACTTTTAAGTACCTAGGATTAATTATAGATAACTCTTTCTTGTGGAGCCAGCACGTAGACTATGTATGCAATAAACTTCGAAGTGTCTTAGGTAAATTAAGCTATCTTAACTACTGGGTAAATAAAAAAGTTATGTACATGCTATACTATTCGTTAATAGAATCCAATATTGACTACGGACTATGTGGATATGGACTCACTTCTGATACACAATTAAATAAAATAAAAAGTTTGCAAATTAGAGCGTTAAAATTTTTAATAAGTAAAACAAAGAAAAATAGTTTAAACGGACAATACGAGAAATTATTTAAGCTATGCAATGTTCTGCCGGTAGATAAAAAAGTTAAAAGCACAATTTTAACGGAACAGTACAGTAACGAATCATATAAAGTGAAGAGAGTTTATAACTACCCAACCCGTGCCGCTAGCAGAGGGGGCACACTGCTGGTTCCCAAGGTCAAGAACAAATATGGCAAGCGCACCAGACAATGGCTGACACCTACCTTGACTAATCAGATACCTGTAGAAATTATAAATAAGGCTGCATCTAAAAGACACTTTAAAAAACTGCTACATAAGCATTATCTTACTCTGTGTCCATGAGTTTCATTGTATACCTAAATGTAATTAGTATATATTAGATACTGTATTATTAAGGTTAAAATTAGAAATTATAGTTTTTTTTTTACATTTTCCTTATATTATATAATGTAGCTTTACCCGTGGCTAAAAGTGTAGGTATACTATGCGTTGGCGAAAGCTCGCGCATAGTATACCTACACTGATTTCTTTCACTGATTTCTTTCACTATTTCTTTTATTATTTGTGGGAGGTTATTATTCGTTAAAAAAAAAAAAAAAAAAAAAAAATATATATATACACTGCCTCCTCGTAAATATATATGTATAAGCATAATAGATATAAATAATTACAATTTTATTGTATTATTTGTAATTTGCCGTTAAACTGTATTAACAGTTTGGCAAAATTTTTAATATGTAAAATGTTTTGTTTTTTTTGAGAAAAATAAATAAATAAAAAATAAATAAAATTTATTTTATATATTATTACTAAATTATACTTTCGCTTTTTGTTAGTAAATATTGAGGTTATAGCTTAAGTATTCGTTTTCATCATGAAAAGAAGATTGAAACTAAACCTCAACATCTAACAATTTAACAATTTATCTCCTATTACGAAACATAACCTTGTATTTGTAATGCAAAATACAAAAACAAGTAATAAGTATAAAAATAATTTAAATAATGTTTATACTTTAATAAAACCAGATTTGATACAATAGAAAGAGGACAGTTGGAATATACCTACTTAATGAATGAACTCACTGATTCAATTTAAACACAAATAATTAACTCACTATTTTGTAAAGTTGCCGTTGTTGTCTTTTCTACACATATTTCAATCACAAAGAAACTGTCCTAAACATCCATACAGTGAGAAACTAATTCTTCCTTGCTCATCTCCTATGCACCATCAGGCCCCATAGATTTTCTATGGAGTTGAGGTTAGAAGACCGCGCTGGCCAAGGATGACATTTATTTCTGGAAGCGAAATAAATTATCCAGTTTTTTTATGCACGCCACCAGCTTGATATGCACGACAAACAGTAGATAGGCATCGAAACATCAAATAAATCAGCATAACGCCTGGTAGGTAAAATCATCGCCTTCATATTCTTAATTCCAACATTATTGTTGCTGCTGCTCAGAGATAATAGCCGGTCTTCTACTTTGCGGCAAGGCTACCCTGCAGCAAGTCGCTACACCCAACGTGTTGTCCACTAAAAAATATAATAATATATATATAGGTATTTAGTTTATATTTAATTTCAAAACTATCACTTATGCAAAGCAAAATCACGAAGAAAAATATATCAATACAATACATTAATATTATGTTATCATTTTATGTTTGAATTAATCACAAAATATTACACATTTACACACACATATTTCAAATCACAACTATTTATTTGTTTAAAAATACTCACACTTAATCCAGTTCCTTTCATTAGAAATTGAGACTATTTTGCAACCACAATCATGCAAAGTAAATCCGAGTAGTCTCCATAATACCTTTATAATGGCCTATATTCGCAAGTGTTGGTAAAGTAATATTCCACAAATACTTAGATAACTATCACTAACAAATGCGTTCAACTAAAACGAGAACTCGGTTGAAGTGATAAATTTGCGTCTGTCTTTTTTTTCATTCACCGTCAAATATTCATTTTCATAGCTGGTCCATACTGACCACCCATACGAAGTAACGATACCATAAAGTTAGAAGAAGCAAGGATTTTATAGACATACTATGAACGTTCCGTATCGTTCATAGTATGTCTATGAAATCCATAAAAGTATGAAGCGCTCGCCGACTCGCCGCGCCAGCCTACCTACTTCTATGGAAACATCGTATTCGGTCGGTTGACATTGCACAGACACATAGGCGTTTTACAAACAACACACAATCATAAGGTCTTAAGTGCAAACACTTCTATAATCAATTAGTATGAGAAATTCTGACTCCACTTCTGGAGATGTCTGTACATACAATTGTACACTCTCCTTACCTCAGTTGGTCAAAACATCATAGTTACTTTTATGTGTATTGCTAGGTAGCTACTTAAAACATAAGAAACCCATTATTTATAATTCTTTTTAGAAAATAGGTAAGTATGCTTACTTACTTATTTCATTAAAATTGTAAATCAGCCAAATATTTAGTAGTTTTTTATAATCTACTTTTAAGTAGGTAGGTACTTCATTTTTTCTTCTACGGGGAGCCCCTACGTCTACCTGGCGAGTTTCTGTCCCCGTCTCCTGCTGAGTTCGTCGATTACACACACTTTGTGGGAAGACTTCGACTACACATGGCAAAGATGACGCCTCAACCTGTACTTCGTCATGGACAGAAGGCATTCTACATACCAAAAGCCAAGCATCGACACATCGGAGTACGTCTACTTGAGGAGAGACTGCGTCCGACGTCCACTGGAAGCACCATACACGGGCCCCCACAAGGTTCTCGAGCGAGGAGAGAAGGCATTCAAAATATCTGTCGAAGGTCGAGAAACCGTTTGAAACCTGCCTACGTCGCACTTAAGGATGAATCCGTTCCTGCTTCTTCTGCCACTCCTCCAGCTACTCTCACTTCTCCAGTTTCTCCTACAGCTACTTCAACTTCTCCTGCCGCTTCTCCACCTGATGTCGAAAGGAAGACAAGATGTGGTCGAAGAGTGCGATTCCCAGTTTACTACCGACCTTTCGCGTAGCTTCGATCTCAGCAGGGGGGTAGTGTGGCGAATATATATTTATGTAATAATATTTTAATATTTTCATACAAAAAAAAAATTAAATAAGGAGTGTGTAGTGTTGCAATTCGACAGGCTTTTTAAGTTTATGAGTTTATGTAGCATTATTCGCGCAAAGTTTTATTTCATTGTGAGATAGACTGTGGGTGGGTCGCACTCTTTGTCTGAAGAAAATTCAAAGGAAAATCGAATACTACTCTTTTGTTACCTTGAAGTTTGCTGGCTATCAACACTATGAGAAACAAGTAAATTGAACCGATCTTCAAAATCGAAGATGAGATCTACCGCAGTTGGCTATAAGTTCCCAGTGCTATAGATTTCATATCTTTTCCTACTTCTTGTATTTCCTAACTTGTAAATGTCTCTCAATATAGCGGTGTTGTGCTTTACTCCTTTTAATTCTACTCCCTTCTCTCTACTTTTTCTTCTCTGAAGCTGACACTCCTATAAATGAATGAGTACCTACCTATAATTTCTTGCTAGATAGTTACTATACTACATGTAACTGACAGGACAGGAGGCATCCACTGCATGGTCACGTCCCGCCACTTACACGCCTAAAAAGTCGCAAAGCTTTTTAAGCAACCCAACCTGCCGAGGCCAAGGAAGCCCCCAGAGCTAGGATGGACCAATGGAAATACAAGTTCCCTTCGCAGTCGACTAATGTCTCACCGACCGAGAAACTCTTACCTGGTGGAGATCTCCCTGGGCAGTCTGGAAGACTGTAAATAAACTTCGGGCTGCTGTTGGGAGATGCCGTGAAAACCGCCTTAGGGGGGTTTTTCGGCAAATATTATGTGCGATTGCGGAGCTGCGCAATCTATGGCTCATCTCCTGTCGTGTCCAAATTGCCCCGAATCGTGTACCATAGAGGACTTTTACCAGGCCAACAACGATAGGGCGATTGTCGTTGCCACCTACTGGTCTGGGAAAATAGAGATGCCATTTCGACTCGCCGAGAAGATGTAACTGACAAAAGGAGGAGCTGTCTACGCAGTTTGAACTTATACCTACACGAGTAAGAAATGAATAGTTCCGCTGCCCATGATAAGTAAGTACTCATACAATTGTTTCAAGGAAGGTATGACGTCCGTATATAACAGACGGTATTATCCAATTGACCAAAATAACTTGTGGATTTTATTTATAGAGGGGTTACAGTATTTTTTTTATATTTAGCTTAATAGGTCACACTGTTGGAAAAAATCCTCCCCCTTTATTTCTCAAACTAAGAAGGTTCTTTGGTAGGTACCTACTTACTTCTTTTGCTCTCCAAATCGTCATACCACCGATTTCGGTCCCGTTCGTATTTTGACATCTGATTTAGAAGTCTTCACTAGGAGAAGGAAGTTTTTTCACGTAGAAGAGTTTTCTTAGAAATTTTAAGCTATTGGGAAAAGTAAAACATGTTTACTCAATACCATAGACATAGAAAATAAAAACCAGCCAAGTGCGAGTCAAGCTCGCGCATTGAGGGTTTCGTACACGCAAAGCATTTCACATTATAGCTCTAACTAAAAGACCAAAACAAAAACAAACAAAAGTTTGTTTCAAAAACAAACTTAACTTTGCAGTTCGATTCCTAGGATTCATACTGCATCGAGCGTGTCAGATATTGAAATTTTTATTATAATTTTGGTTACCTCGTTTATATTTATTTTAATACAGATACTCTAATAATTATTATTTGTAACTAGTGTCGGTTGTTTTGGCACCGTAAGTAGTGCCACGGATATATTGAGGTGAATGACAATGTAACTTCCTGTTTAATTCAAATTAAAAAATAATGTCTAATATATTTACTTATATAAAGCATTTCTAAATACATTAAATTCTTAAATATCAAATTAACAATTAAGTGTAATAATATCAAATTAAACTGTATTAATTAGACTAAAGTATAAAAAGTAATTTTGTTGAATTTGACATAAACAGTTTTTGTATTGACTGTGCGGTAGTCGAAATGAGACGTGGCCATTGATTTCTGGCTCAGTTTTCATTTGGAGCTTGTAGTGTACAGACGTAAAGATAAGTACTAGATATAATTTGATTTTATATTATGTTGTTATTGTTATGCTGTAACTTTGTCATTTGAATATTTCTATATGTTTTTGATGATGATGTTTCATAGATTATGTTCTGAGAAATTTAATGAAATACTGGCAGCCCATCCCGGCTTCTTACGGGAGTGTCTAGTAATGAATACAGCCTATGTTATTTCGAGATAATGTAGCATTTTAATGATGAAAGTATTTTTGATATAAGTCCAGTACTCAGATATTATTTCTGGCTGTTCATAATTTGTATATTGTTGTTGTGTGATAAAAAGATGAAATATGATTATAAAAATATATTAATATATTAAAGACCCCTCCGGCATTAAAGGGACCAATACTGTTCAAATGAGTTTCTTTCGGGATTTCTTCTCAGCAGTGGTCGTTACGAAGTCCTAGTAGTCTGTAGCTTTTAAACCCTATGAAATCAAGGTTCAGTTTTATAAAATAAACATTTGAACCTGATTGTATTGTTTCTCTTTATATGACCTAACCTACCTACGTTATGAATAATTTTTGGGATAAAGTAAAAGTACAAAATATTTATTTATTAAATAACATAAAAATATATAACTATATACACTTTCCTTTTTTTTTAGTTTTCTAACATCAGAAGTGGGATAGATTCCAGCTTAAATAACAAACTAATATTTTTTTCTTTTTCCTCAGTGACGCCTTTTCATCGCATCGATGGAATGAAGACGTCGCCATGCCGATTTTAGATCCAGCCGAGAGTGGCAACGGCGTAGAGATTTGGTGCAAAAAAAAAAAAACATCGAGTCGCGGCCCTCGGAACTGAGCTAGGATGAAGCCAGAACCAACAGGCAGCTAAAGCTGGTAAGGCCCTCCAGGGCTTTGTAATAACTTGGTAGGAGATCCTCTGACCATCTAAAGAAGATCGTGGAAATTATGACAAATGAAGGTAGTCATTTTGCTTTGAAAAAAAAATGTTAATTTTGTTTGTGTGCCCACTGGGCATTCCTCTCATTGTTCAAAAAAAAGGCTGCGAAAACATTAACTCGAGCCCTAAAACAATGTTCATTTAATTATAAGATTTGTACCTTCATACATAAGTAATTTACCCATTTTGATCTGTTCGATATTTAAAGCTGAAGTTAACGCCTTAATTACGCTACTGTCATAAAATTTTTAATCCAAGTTGTTGGTCGTCAGATTGGCCAAGCGGTTTGTGAAAAGTCTTGTTGCATCATATAAATAATATTCGTAACACTTTTTAAAAATAGACTGGCTTCACTCTCATTTGTTTACTTATAATCTGTAATGCAAAAATACCGATTGACCCGAGCATTCAAGACTTAGACGTAACCGAGCCAAAAAAAAAATTGTTAGGGTAGATCGATAACAATTAGCTTGTCGGCGATTACAGTGCCAAATAAATTTAAAAATAGATTGAATGAATTCTGACGATACAACTCATAATTTTGAAATTGGAATCACCGTTTATGTGAACCATAATTAAGGCGTTGGCTAACTAAGTAAACAACAGTTCATCCAGTTCATCATTATTTACAGATATTGATGAGATTAAATTAAAATATATAAAAATATGAGATAAATTGTGATGTTATTCGATGAATTGTAAAAATATCCAAAACACTTACTTTAGAGGGGGACGAGTCAGTTATGGAAAGAAAAGAAAGAAATGAAAAGAAAGAGGTTATTAGGGTGAAAATAAGTTTAATTGAGACAAGAGACACAGCTTCTTAGGGTTGTCGCAATATAGAATTTAAAATATATATATATATTATTGGTATTTACGTTATTCTAGCAAGTTATTTAGAAAATTATTATTTTTTGTATATTAATTTAAATTATGTTTTGAAAGTAGGAATGACTTTTTTATTTTCCAATGGTTGCAAAGTTAAATTATACTACTAAACGAGTAGTAAAAAATAGTAGGTGGGTACCTATAACAGATTTCCCTATTGATCCTGCTCTAATCCAGATCCGGATTCCGACCTAGATTCCGGGTGATATTTGATAGGGACTTGATAGGTATATTTTATAATTTTTCACTCGAATTCAAATGTTGTCAGATCTTATGTGAAAGATCTTATAAGATAAGATACGATAAGTATGTGAAAGACAAAACATAGACTCTAAATACTTTCTTATAGCAATACATTGTTGAAAAATACTTTAAATCTTGTCGTAAAGTTGAGATTTGCCCCTATTCCCCCAAATTACGGTACCTAATTACTTTTATATGTATGATGTTTAAAACCTAAAACATTTGTGCAATAATGTGTAACTTAATAAAAAAAAAAATATCATTTCATTACTGTGAATGTCAGCTTGTAATTAATGAAATACTGCAGTGAGTGTTGTTGTTTTTTCCTAGTTTTTCTATGAAATGCTCGAATTTAACTTCGTCAAAATAAAACAAAGTGATTACTTTCTTTTTGTGTTAATCTGTCTTAAACAAAAATTGCAATTTTAGGTTTAAGTAAATATCTAGTGATTGTGTAATGAAAATGTTATATATATGTGATAAATATAATTCTTAGTTTAACTTTTATTAAGTATTTAAGAAAACTCACTATACCTCTCGACCGTAAGAGGGACGTAGTGGCGTAGTTTTTACCTCTATTTGACATTGTGTCTCGGATAATTGTGTGCTACAACTCAGCATTTAAGATTATAATTATTTTGTTTTGTTGTGATATAAAATAAGATTTGTGATAATTTTAAGAATACAGCTACCTATAAGTAAATAGTAAAGTTGGTGCGCAATGTCGTACATCCAGTGTTGATAATAAACAATTATATTTCAATTTCATTGTACCTACAAAAAAAAAGGGAGGACCAAAAAAAAAAATTGCTTACTAAAGCTGTAACATATTTCTGATTTTTCCGGTTTATACCGTGATTATGTTTTGGAGGTTCAGCTTGTCGAATGTCAGACTGGCCGAGCGGTTTTTGAAAGGGTCGAAGAGCATAAGTATGACAGATATTACAGATATTATATATGACAAAATTAATATTTCAAATATTTTAATAAATGTCAATTTATTGATATTCGTAAGTCTTAAAAGACAGGGCATAGTGATAAGTACCCATTGATTCCATCTGTAATTTTAATGTACCTACCTTAATCTTATTTTCTGTAAAGTCAAAGTAAATTGCGAAATATTATTGAAGCTTTCAGAAAGTGTCACGGGAGAATGAGTTGATAAACATATCATGAATAGGGTATTCTTATAACTAGTTGCAATTACCTATTTATACTTAGTTATAATACTATTACTTTCTTCGCTAAAATGTATGTTAAATACTGTTAATTATTCACCTAATGTGAAAGGTGGAACATTAACAGGAGTGATACTGTTACTTGTTCGTGGAACACTAACTGGGGGATACTGTTAGCTGTTCATCTAATGTGAGAGGTGGGACACTAACAGGAGGGATACTGTTAACTGTTCACCTAATGTGAAAGGTGGGACACTAACAGGAGGGATACTGTTAACTGTTCACCTAATGTGAAAGGTGGGACACTAACAGGAGGGATACTGTTAACTGTTCACCTAATGTGAAAGGTGGGACACTAACAGGAGGGATACTGTTAACTGTTCACCTAATGTGAAAAGGTGGGACACTAACAGGATAGACATAAGAGATAATTACATAAGTAAATGTTTTTCTTTTTATTGTATTAGAATAGACTTAAATTTATTGGTGATGAAAACGTTTAGTATGTTATTATTATATTGATGGTGTTTAAAACGGTGTTGAAAAAGATATAAGTGAAATGATGGGTAAATAGATTGAAGTTATTAGAGTGGATAACGTTTGATAAATTGGATGAAATTTAAAAATGTTTGATATGTAACGTACATGTATCGTTTCGAAACAATAAAAAATGTAAGTTATTGGTTCTAATAATCCTTAATATGTTAAATGTGTTGATCTTTAATACGTAAAATGTTTTAAGACGTTACAAATATTGAGTGTGATTTATAAAAATTATATATTTCTATGGTATTGAAATCGTTGGATGTGTTGTGAAATCGTTGGATGTGTTGAATACTGTTGTTTTTGTTCTTATAAGAAATGTTATATTAAGTACTTCGAGGACGAAGTACTGTCAGTATGGCCGTGTCAGATATTGAAATTTTTATTATAATTTTGGTTACCTCGTTTATATTTATTTTAATACAGATACTCTAATAATTATTATTTGTAACTAGTGTCGGTTGTTTTGGCACCGTAAGTAGTGCCACGGATATATTGAGGTGAATGACAATGTAACTTCCTGTTTAATTCAAATTAAAAAATAATGTCTAATATATTTACTTATATAAAGCATTTCTAAATACATTAAATTCTTAAATATCAAATTAACAATTAAGTGTAATAATATCAAATTAAACTGTATTAATTAGACTAAAGTATAAAAAGTAATTTTGTTGAATTTGACATAAACAGTTTTTGTATTGACTGTGCGGTAGTCGAAATGAGACGTGGCCATTGATTTCTGGCTCAGTTTTCATTTGGAGCTTGTAGTGTACAGACGTAAAGATAAGTACTAGATATAATTTGATTTTATATTATGTTGTTATTGTTATGCTGTAACTTTGTCATTTGAATATTTCTATATGTTTTTGATGATGATGTTTCATAGATTATGTTCTGAGAAATTTAATGAAATACTGGCAGCCCATCCCGGCTTCTTACGGGAGTGTCTAGTAATGAATACAGCCTATGTTATTTCGAGATAATGTAGCATTTTAATGATGAAAGTATTTTTGATATAAGTCCAGTACTCAGATATTATTTCTGGCTGTTCATAATTTGTATATTGTTGTTGTGTGATAAAAAGATGAAATATG
The DNA here is from genome assembly GCA_018467065.1 of Ephestia elutella. NCBI lineage: Eukaryota > Metazoa > Arthropoda > Insecta > Lepidoptera > Pyralidae > Ephestia > Ephestia elutella. Next base: position 13,687,297 of record CM031577.1, on the reverse strand, counting down.
ATTATAAAAATATATTAATATATTAAAGACCCCTCCGGCATTAAAGGGACCAATACTGTTCAAATGAGTTTCTTTCGGGATTTCTTCTCAGCAGTGGTCGTTACGAAGTCCTAGTAGTCTGTAGCTTTTAAACCCTATGAAATCAAGGTTCAGTTTTATAAAATAAACATTTGAACCTGATTGTATTGTTTCTCTTTATATGACCTAACCTACCTACGTTATGAATAATTTTTTGGGATAAAGTAAAAGTACAAAATATTTATTTATTAAATAACATAAAAATATATAACTATATACACTTTCCTTTTTTTTTTTAGTTTTCTAACAAGCGCAAAAATAAGTTTGCAACACTTTTTTTTTAAATTTCCAACAACATATAATTACAACTTTCACATTTATTCCTAAGTATAAGTAGTAGGTATTAGACCTTGCTTTTTGTCAAATTTCAAAATTTTAGGTTAACGGAAAGTACCCCGTTATCCTAATAGGTTTTAAATAATTGCTATCTGAAATCGCAAAATATGCGAAAATTTGCAACATTTTCGGTAATATCTCCTGACCGCGTTGACGTATAATTTTGATTTTTTTTCTGAAAGAGACCGTAAATCCGAGTAATCTCGATTTTTTTCAACTTTATAGGTACTTTAAAGCATTCCCGAGAAAAAAAAGTTTGACAGACAGACGGACAACAAAGTGATTATAAGTAAGGGTTCCGTGTTTGCCTTTTGAGGTACGGAACCCTAAAAATATGATTGTTTAAAATTTATGCTCAATACAAAATTGGCTGAAACGCGAATGATTCTACAAACATACAGTAATATTTTATTTAGGGGTACGGAACCCTAAAAAATAGCAAAACTACGAGTGCAAACGGCAATTGAAAATTATAAAATTTATTGAATGTAAACCATGAACCTCAACGAACACGATGTCGTTAAAAAAAAACCTACTGATTCAAATCCTCTCATTGAGCGCTTTCCCTGTTGCAATTTGCATCCTCAGCATACGCGTCGGAGCCCAGCTATTATGGCACAGAATTAATATAAGTACTACGTACAGAAAGGAATCTCCCTGCCCCTCCCGCAATATGGCACCCCCGCACCCCCCGCACCCCCCGCACTTCTCCCCCGTTCTTATGTGGTTGTGGGACGTTCGACTATGAAAACGCACACATTGACGTGTTACTGTCGTGTTCACATACAGTTCATTTGAAGCGCCCGCCCTGTGGCTCAGGGCCCGCTTTCCTACTTTTTCTTCCATAGAGCAACACGGACTCCTTACGGACCGCGCGCGGAAGTCCTTGTTGCTCGAAGTTTTCTTCTCCACTTCATACGGTCTTCGGCATCTTACTTGTGAGACCATCGGCATATTCGGCATGCATATATGCGATGGTTCATTCATAATAGCTGTATCTAAATACGATTCAGCACATTACACTTTCATTCTTTATAAACAAACAAAACGGTAGAAATAAAACTGTATGTTAAACAACATAACAATGAATTATTCATTAAGTCTTTTGACGTCAATTCCCATTGACTATAACTTTACATGGACCTTAGCAAATAATAATATGTAAAGGCTAATCGCAAATGTTATAACGAGATAGTCTGTCAGATAATATAGTTTTTGCACATAAAATGCCGTAAATGCATATAAACATTTAAAAATACAAATAAAAAAATGCTTTACTGTAGTATGATTATAATGTAGGTATTACAATTCTATAAAATCTGAGAATACTTTTTTATAAAAAAAAACTTCGATTACGTAAAAAATAAAAAAAAAGTTTTTTGAATTTTTTAAATTTAAAAAAGATCTTGTAATATTTTCTAATAGCTTACAATACATCTATAATTTCATTTTCTATATGCATCTGTTTTGAATTGGGGCCGGTCTGGTTCTGGTTGTCAACTGATCGGTACCTTGGATTGAAGGTGGCATGGTAACCGACTGGTTCCAACGCGACAAGACAAGTATACCTTTTTTATATTCATTTATATCTTTTAATAAGTAAACGACAGATATAAATGAATATAAAAAACACTTAGAGATCACTAGTAAGAAATCAATAAGTGCTGGTATTATTTAAAAAAATTAAGGAACTTTAGTACATTGCTTGCAATGATTTTTAAGAAAGTTCACTAAATATTTAGGTACATATCAGCCTTTTTGGAGTTTTGGAGAGCTAGATTGACTTGGGTCTTGGATGTTTATCTCTATTATATATTGTATGTATATATTTGTTATGAAATATAGTACTTAGTATCGTTGAGTAAGCATCCCATAAACCAAGTCTCGAAGTTACTTTGGGGCTAACTCAATATGTGTGATGTGTCCGTATATTTTTGTATATATTTAATTCTATTCTAACTTACGCTACATAAAAAACTTCTGCAAAATTTCAAGTTTCTACATTCATTGGTTTAATCTCTGCTTAAAAACCAGCTAGTCAGTGTACAAGTATATCATCATAATCAGCCCATATCAACCCACGGCTGGGTATAGATCTCCCTTTTTCACGTCACTTCTTAAGGTCCCGTGCCAGTCTCATCCATCGCTTTCCCGCTTTCCAAACAATGTCACCTGACCAGCGGGTTGGTTTATCTACTGGTCGCTGTACCTGTCTAGGACACCACTAAGTTTTATGACACGATCCAAGTCTACTCGGACCGAGTGATCTCTGTCTGATGTCCAATCGAGCGAAACTCGTATTGTGGTTACCCATGGTTCGAAGGGACTCGGAGACTATCGAGGATGACTCCGATACATTGTTTAATGTCAAAGTCGTAGCATGTCAAGGTCAAAGTCGGAAAATACATGACTCGGACTAGAGTTCATCCGAGTCCATTATTAGGGTGGATTCGGATGGACTCATACGAGCAGACTCTAATCGTGCCAACGAGGCTATGCCCTTTAGCAAAGATTTAAATCGTATCTGTGAATATCCTAAAGAATATCCCATTTTATCTATGGATTTTACCAACAAAATGCAAGCGTCAGAGTTGACATTTTAATGCTTTTTACAGGCATGGAATGTTCCATCTTTCCGAAATGTTTATGTTCAGATATAAGTGTCTAGTCGTCTGTCCATTTACATGTACAGATCATGTACGGATCAACAGGTGACGTGTACATTTTGCACGTAATATTTTTTGTGTCACTTCGTCTCCATGTTTATTCTCCAAATTTGGTGAATGACGCTGGTCTGACGTGCGTGAAGCGTGATGCTGTATCAATTTGTTACCAACTGATTTAGTTGTAGGCATAAATTAGTTAAGATAGACATGAGGTATTGTATGCAAAACGCTTCAGAATCAGAACTGTGAGGCAAGCATTGTCACAAATTCATAGATAAAATAGGAAATTACTTATTATATGATGGCTTTTTATATGATAATTAAAATTGTATGGACTCAGCTGTAAGTAAGGGAGCGAAAAAACAGAGGAAGACCCAAAAACGATGGATGGATTTTCAATGTGAAATTGAGGATTTATTGATGTTTGTAAAATCAACTGGATGGATTTCAATACTTATATAGGTTTTTTTATCCTGAAATTTCCACGGGGTCGGTGCCCCGGGGCGCTGCTAGTATGCGAAAATTTGATGTATGGGAGTGAGGAAGTTAATTAAACAAATCACGAAAAGGACGAATTTCGATAAAATATAACCTGAAATAGCACATTACCTACTTTTTATCCCTAAATTTCCACACGATGCTTCAGGGAGCAGTTAAAATATTTATTCTCAAACATGTTCGTAAATGTAGGCACTAGGTATTGTAGTAAAAATATATGTTTCCTTTGCACTAGGTAATTCACATTCGAAAATTTAAAAGTGTCCGAATATGTCAATTATTGCATTTATTAATTATTCACATTTGTTTCTATCTTTATTTTCTTACATTTATTGAGAAAAGCACTATACATACACCTCCTCGCGCGGGAATAGAGATTGCTGGATTTATTATTGATCGTGACTCTTGACTGAGAAACAACAACATTAAATTAGCAGTTTTTCGCACTCTACACGTTTTAGTGTAGGTCTATAGATTTTGTGTGTTACGTGATTTAAGACACGATAGATAGTTTTAAATATTAAAACAATAGGTATACGTGCGACTTATATATACTTACATAATCTGACACACTTTAGAAATAGCGTAGCATCAACTAAATTATGGGTACCTACATAGATTAAGTATAAGTACTTAATATGAACAACAGCCAGACAGTATTTAAACAATGAAAATTATATTTTTTTTCCCATTTTACTAAAAGAAAAATCCCGCCAAGTGCGAGTCGGACTCGCCTACCGCTGACGACGAGACGTGTTCCGTAAGTTAGGAACCGTCTCGGGGGTAATCCGTCTGTCTGTCTGTCTGTCTATCTAGATCCTATTTCGCAGGAACGTGTAGAGTTATCAAGTTAAAATTTATATCAGATTCCATTAGGTCTACGGTCTCTATCCTAACTAATATTATAAATGCGAAAGTGAGTTTATTTGTTTGTTTGTTTGTTTGTTTATTACCTCTTCACGCTTTATCTACTGAACCAATCTTCCTGAAATTTCGCATGCACATAGCTGGAAGTACGGAGAAGGACATAGGGTACCTTTCATCCCGGAAAAAAGCTCTGTTCCCGTGGGAAATTCACGCGAGCGAAGCCGCGGGCGAAAGCTAGTCAGCTATAAAAAAACTTAACTTGAAAGCAAACAAAATGAAAATATGGTCATATTGTCGCACATCATACGGTTTAACTTAGACAAAGTGATCCTACAAGCGTTCATTTATTTTCTTTTTGAAGTACAGAACGCAAAAACTAATTAATTCTGTTTTTCAACCGACTTCCCAAAAAAGGAGGAGGTTATATGTTTCGATGTATGTATGTTTTTTTTATGTATGTTCGCCGATTTCTCCGCCTACAGTGGACTGATTTCCGAAATTGTTTTTTTATTCGTAATGGTATATACCCAAGTTGGTCCCATTTTAACCACGTCAGAATCTGTTCGGTAATTTTAAAGATACCTAACAAAATATAAAAAATACCAACATTGCATTATAGAGCAAAAGCCCGCGATAGCATGCCCTTCTTTATTTTATTAAAACTAAAGATTTTCTGTGTATGTTCCAAACATAGAAATAGCGATTAGCGACTATAAAAGTTGGATCATGATTACTTAGGCAGATTATTTGTAGCAATAACATTTAAAGTGGTAACTCAATTTCCTTAAAGTAAAGTTTTTTAAAGATTTTATTCCTAATAATATAAGAAATCACGCCATCCATTGCCAGGTAATTGGTGCAGATATAAACCCTGCCAGACATTGTAACTTTACTAAACTATAGTTATATTTGTTTTATTATAAAAGCTGAATTTAATATTACTTTGGAAGGCCCCAAGGGTGCTTTTTATACCTATAAAAATCATCCTTGCTATCCATATTACCTGCATAATCAACTAAGATTCAAACTTCAAACCTAGTCGCTAATATTTTTTACTCGTATATACCACGCAGAGAAATATTCAGCATTTTTAAAATAAGGAAGGTTTGGTCGTTGCGTGCTCACGGTCTATTTATGTGCCAAAAATAATAGACAATTTGACATGTTCTGACATTTCAAATCAAACTGACATAAAAAGTTTCGAATTCTTATATTTATTTACAATTTTCTTTATTTTCGGCCACCAGTGAAAGAAAAGTTTAAGTTTTTATTAAAGAAAATGAAAAGGTGTAGAAGCACTAAAAATGATAAAATAAAACTTTTTTTCCAAAAAAAATTAATCGACTTCCATCATAAAACTTAAAATCATGAAATACAATAAAGAAAAATGTATTAGCATGCTACCTACTGAATGAGGTGAAGTCGGTGCCAAATTGAATATTAAATAATCTAAATTAACATTACAATCATGTAGGTAGGTACATATACAAAATGCCTAGCTAAACAATTACCATTGCGCGCGGACGCGGTGGCGATCGGCCGTGTCGTCAGTTAAATAAAAGTGAATAAATGTATCTTCATATTGACGTGTGGTCCAAGTGAAGAGAAGATGACGAATTTAATTGTGAACGAGTTTTTGACGTTTGTTCAAAACAAAATAAAAGATATTGACGAATTGAGTATAATTCAGATCTGCGCATCCCACTACTCTGATGAAGAGGTGGAAGAAGGGAAAAACATACTGTATAAAGAATGTGGAGATGGAACCAGAAATATTCAAAGAAAAGGAGAAGACAAGAGAAAGAAGAATATAAAAGATGTTATAAAAATTTTAAAAGAAGTAGATCCGAATAGCCAACCACTATTTGTGGCTCATGATCTGAACCGCTTGCCGCCAGTAACTTTCGATCATGTGGACGTTACACGCCTGCTGAAAGACATGTCATTTATGAAAAGCCATATGGTAGATTTTGAGTCCAAAGTTGCGTCCGAATTATCCATACTACATACGGCCGTCCAGCAACGTCATGAAGTGGTTAACGTCGAAAATGTGCCAACAACACCTAAAAAGACCCAAAAAGTTAATTCCGCTAAAATCGCCTATGATTAAACCATCCCAAACGCAAACCCAGACGCAAACGCAGGCACATGTTGTTGACGCGGACTCGGCGTATACCCCGACGTACCGAGACATAATCTCAGGTAAACAACGACCGCTCCATACAAAAGCCGACCGTGTGAGATGTATTAATACGGTCGAAAATACGTTACCCAAGAACATTGACTCCGGAGTACGAGAATCACCGATACTACCTGCAAATACGGACGATGATAATTCATTTACTACCGTTGTTAGTAAGAAGAAACGTAAAACAAAGATTACCAATATGCGTGGGACTCTAAGCACTGGTTGCAAAATACAGGTAGCCGAATCTCAATGCTTCATATATGTGTCGCGGACTACAAGGATGTAACTGAGTCTACTATATTGGAGCATATCAAAGACATGGGAGAGGAATGCTCAGTGTGGAGATGTTGAAACAGAACCACGAAACCTCTTTTAATTCTTTCCGTATAAAAATACCTTGTAGCAAGCTGTCCACTTTCCTAAACGCTGCATTCTGGCCCGCCGCGCCGGCCTGGTATACAGACGGTATCGTGAACGATTGCCTCGCACCGCACACAATAATAAATAATATGGATAAGGTTATGAATGACATAATAACAATAGGTACTTTTAACTGCGAGTCTATTAAGCGTTCGACGGAACAAATAAGGGATATGTGTAAATACATGGACATCGTACTGTTGCAAGAGACATGGTTGTTCCCACACGACCTAGGATATATAAATGTTATTGACGATAAGTTTGGGAGCTTCGCCAAATCTTCTATTGATACCGCAGTAAAAATAATAAATGGGCGACCATATGGTGGCCTAGCTATTATGTGGCGTAAGTCCTTTTTCCCCAATGTATCAGTGATTGACTGTGCGAGCGATAGATTGGCAGCTATCCGTATTGACTTAGACGGAAGGTCTGTCTTAATTATAAATGCCTATTTACCCTTCGACAAGAAAAATGAGGAGTCTCTGATCAATTTTACAAATTGTTTAGGTGATATTGGAGCCCTAATAAATGACATGGAAATTGAAACTGTGTACGTGATTGGCGACTTTAACGCACATCCTGGGACAAGATTCGGAAACGAGTTGCTATCTTTTTGTATGGACCACGCTCTCACATGTATTGACACAGATCTGTTGCCGGCTGATACATATACACACGTAAATAATGGAAAGGGTGTGAGGCGCTGGCTGGACCACTGCCTTGTGTCTGCCGCGGCGCGGGGTTCTGTGACCTCAGCTACTGTAGACCTGGATGTGCTCTGGTCAGATCATTACCCGCTGGTGTTAAAGTGCAAAATGAGTTCGGTAACCAAAAAAGTGTCAGTGAAAAGTGATAATTTATTAGTACAAAATGTTATGTGGGATAAACGAAAGGTCGATGAAATACAGAGATACTCAATGCTATGTTCAAATAGTTTAGTAGCCCTTCAACTATCTAGTCAATGCTGTAACTGTGATATTATCCGTTTTTATTTTTGTGCTAGTCATTGTAGTTTATTAGACGATTTTTATAATAATTTTATTTTAACCTTGCAATCAGCTGCTAAAACAAGCTTCTGTCGTGTTGCACGGAAAAAGCCTAAACAGGTTACGGGCTGGAACTACCATGTTAGTGATAGTCACCAGAGGGCAAGAATTTACTTTAATATTTGGGTATCCCATGATAAACCTCAGGAAGGGCAAATTTATGAACAGATGGTCGAATCTCGAAAAATATTTAAAAATAAGCTCAAATGGTGTATGCAGAATGAAGAACAGATACGTATGGACATCCTGGCTGCCCATCAAGTGAATAAAAATTTTGTAAGTTTCTGGAATGCCACTAAGCAATTAAATTATAAAAGTAATTTAGCTGCGAGTGTTGAAGGGGTACATGATCCCAAACAGATAGCCGAATTATTTGCAAAAAAATTTAAATTGAACCCATTGCCTGCCAACGGCGTGAGTGATGGGCGCACGCAAAGTATTCTTCCTGATGATAGCGATGTCTATTTAGTTTCACCAGATGACATTCAGAAAATAGTGAAGTCTATGAAGCGCGGCAAGGCGGTAGGATTTGACGGACTGAGCGTGGAGCACATTGCCTACGCCGGCGACAGTGTGTACTATATATTAGCTGAGTTTTTTAACTTCTGTATTAATTCTGCATACCTACCTCCCAACCTTATGAGGACTGTGGTGGTTCCAGTACCAAAGAGCAGGACAGCCGATCTTTCCAATATGAAAAACTATAGACCGATTTCTTTGGGAACGATTGTGGGTAAAATATTGGAAAACGTTCTGTCTCCCTCACTGAAGCAAGGCATAACAATAGACGATGCACAGTTTGGGTTTCGTCCCGGGCTCTCAACAGATTCAGCAATTTTTAGTTTAAAAAGTACAATTAGTTACTACACTAAAAGAGACACTTCGGTATATGCATGTTTCTTGGACCTCAGCAGCGCTTTTGACCTGGTGAATTATGATTTACTATGGCAAAAGCTAGGCGAGTCTAATGTACCTAAAGTTACAGCTAATCTGTTGAGATACTGGTACGACAACCAAACTAATTATGTGAGATGGGGCGACAGCGCGTCTAACGATTATAGGTTAGAGTGCGGTGTTCGTCAGGGAGGGCTAACCTCTCCGGACCTCTTCAGTCTGTATGTGAACCAACTGATTGAGGAGCTGAGGAGTAGCAAAATCGGATGTCATATTGGCTCTTTATGTGTAAACAATATCAGTTACGCTGATGATATGGTGCTCCTCAGCCCCTCCATCAGTGGTCTTAGAATGTTATTGGGGATTTGTGAACGGTATGCTTTGAGACATGGTCTCAAATATAACGTGGCAAAGACCCAATTCATGGTTTTTGCGGAAGGAAAAGGCCCGGAAAAGGTACCGCCAGTTTATCTGAATGGAGCTTCAGTAGAGAGAGTAGGGCAGTTCAGGTACTTGGGTCACATAGTGTCAGAGAATCTCCGTGATGACGCGGACGTGGAGCGCGAGCGCAGGGCCCTGGCCGTGCGGTGCAACATGATCGCGCGCAGATTCGCGCGGTGTTCAAACGGGTGAAGTTGACTCTGTTTAGAGCATATTGCCAATGCTTCTACACGAGTCAACTATGGGTCAATTGCACCAAGCAAAAGCGTAGCGCTATCAGGGTGCAGTATAATAATGCATTAGGTAACTAATGCTGTAAAAGTAAAGTCCCACATTTACCAAATCACGAGGCTATCTATATCTATACATCTATACATATAATAAAACAGTAAAAATATTTTGTCTGTACATTTAGTATTTTTGACTGAAATTGATAGAGGGACACTTAAAAAGAATAATAGAAAGCAAAAAACATTTTTTGGAATTTCTTGTCTGTCTGTCTGTCTATCTGTCTGTCTGTATGTATGTACGCGTTTCACGCAAAAACTACTGGACGGATTTGAATGAAACTTTTTTTGTTGTATAGATATTAAGCCTGGGCAACATATAGGCTATAATTGATTTTGAAAACTGGAACACCAGATGAAGAACCTTAACAGAACAGCTAAACTATAAGAAATATGGAAATGGTCCCTTTGCAAAAGTTAATCAATGTGACGAGCATTTTCTATTGACGTATAAAAACCGAAGATCAGGATCATCTGATGAAGAATTCCAAGAGACCAGCTACACTATTACATATATGGAACTGGCGCCTTAGCAAAAGTCGTTCAACCTGATGAGCATTTTCTACTGACGTATAAATAGACAGGGCACGGGATAGCACAATGTGGGACTCAGGGTGGGAGTGGTGGTACACGGGAAATTGTAGATAACGAGCAGACAAGATCGTTTATTGTATGAAATATCACTTTTGATTCATTTTAACACTGCGACTGTACAACGAGTACCTAATATATTCCTTCGGGACACGGGATAACCAAATGGCTGAAATTTTGAGTACTGGAGTTTAGGTTACTACATTTTGGAACACAAAAAGATTTTTCATCTAAGCGAAACTTATGCGGGCGAAGCCGCGGGCAACAGCTAGTTAATTTAATAAGGTACATCAGGATTAGCGATGTGCCGCCGAGAATTTCTCGGTTTCCGAAAAATTCTTTAATGGAAAATTTCCGAAACTTTCCAGAAATTTTCAGGAACGTTTTCTCCAAAAAATTGGGAGAAAACATCACTATTTCACGACGTTTCAAAGTTTTTATGAAAAACATAAGACTTTTTGCCGCGAATGGAACCGCGGGCAACAGTTAGTACTGAAATATGTTTCTCTGAAAAATTATCAGGAATGAAATTCTCAAGAAATTTTGCGGAAATTTCTTGGAAAAATTTCCCCGGAATATAGAAAATATGCATTTCCCATCATCCGATTTTCTTGAAAATTATAGTGATTGTAAATCTTCTTATTTAAAAGACAGCTGCAAAAAGAAAATTCCCTACCTATGTGTTATTCCCAGGATTTTTCTACCTGTACACCAAATTTCATCGAAATCCGTCCAGTAGATTTTACGTGATTGGGTAACAAACATCCTCACAAACACACATCAAATCTTTCGCAGTTATAAATATAGGTACTAGCTTTTGCCCGCGGCTTCGCCCGCGTGAATTTCCCAGCTTTTTCCCGCGATGAAAGGTACCCTATGTCCTTCTCAGTACTTCTAAATATGTGTATGCAAAATTTAAGGAAGATTGGTTCAGAAGGTAAAACGTGAAGAGGAAACAAACAAATATACAAACAAACAAACTCACTTTCGCATTTATAATATTAGTAGGATTAGTAGAGTAGGATGAAGACGCCGAAAAAGGATAGCATAAAGTAAATACTTATCAGTAAAACAAAATTATTAGCCCTCAGAGGCGCAGGTGGAAACCAATCGAGTTAGTTTGCTTTAAGGATTAGATTTACGGATAGGATCGATATCACAAAAACAAAGCAAGTCAATGATAACTTCAACTAGGCACAAACATGGCGCCGCCGTACGATAAGATCCACAGTTATCGACTATCTGACTTTGACGTCACAAAGCTAAGCCACAGAATTGGTAAAATATATATATAGTAGAAGGGGTATAGACGTTTCATTTCGTCATAGACTTCAAACTTATTACACCAGACACTTTTGTCTTAATATTCCCACGGGTGCGAAGCTCCTAATATCCTCCTAATGAATGAAACTAGATACCTTACCTATATGTATTTAAATGGACTTATGGAATAATACTTTACACATACATATTATCACGCCTTTTTGCCGTGGGGTTAGGCAGAGACTAGCGAAATAATACTTTATATCAAGGAGAAAACAACCAGCTCTATAATATAGATATACGAGTACATGTCTATTGCTAAATTTTGAATATCACTCTAGACAATCACTATCTTATCAATGAAAGTAACTGTTTTATGTTTTCAAAATAATATCGTTCAGTATTAAGTGGAAATACCGGCCATTGTGATAAAGAAAAACTTTGATAAAATGCATTTTGTTTAGTATCAGCTGATCTGGGAGCCTAGGTCTTTTAAATAATTGCCTATAGATACGTTACGTAAGAGTGTCATGTCCGATATCTATCGATACACCGATATTCGTCACGAAACGTTAGTATTAGTAACTTGAACTTTTATAATATAAATTGTTCTGTTCGTTTACCAGTGTGGGTTGAATTTCTGGATCACTTTCAACAGTTATCGCCAATTTTCAAAAAAGATATCTACTTTTAATTTTCCGCCAAATCTTCCTCTCAGCCTGGCAGACAGTGGCGCAGAACAGGAAGGAGTGGAATCTTCTTGTGTCGGAGGCCAAGATCCTCTTTGGGTCGTCAACCAACGAAGTAAGTATTTTTAATTTTAAGATCATTCAGCAATTTTTGTGATTTTTGAAATGTAGGTACTTGTTTATACTTACCTACCTAATAAGTAATGACTTAGAAGAGAATGACTTAGATGTTTAGACAAGGCATTCGAAAAGGCAATGCCTTACTAGACATGTGCTCCGGATGGCTCGAGCTATCGGATTTATTCAAGATTTATTATTGGATTAAATTAATCCAGGATATTTAGCGACAAATGAATGAATAAGTGAATGATGTCAGTTTATTTGACCTTTTGTTACCTACAAAGTCAAAGTCAAGGTATTTTGAATCTTGTAAACCGACCCTGAAGATTTATTATATCATGCTTTACTGTTTTGAGAAATAAATAAATATTATAGGGACACATGATAATAATAATCTACTAGGTCGACTGTTAGATAATGCTTTTGCATTAAGTCTACCTCCATACATTGTATTTGTGGAATACAGGTTAAATATTTTTTTTTTTTACGCATATTGATTCAAGTTCGAGAGTCAGGTCAATCTGAAAAAGACCATTTTCCATCTTGACCCGACTGGGGTTCAAATCCGGGACCTTCCGGTGTGGCAGTCCGGCTGATGACTGTTAGCATCGATAAAATATTTACTTGTTAATATTTTATCGATGCTGTTAGGCAACGAAAATCGTCAAACAACAATATTCGAATACAACTACTACGTAAGTACATACCTATCTCGATGTTTTCTTACAAAATTTTCATTTTTGGTAGCTTTTGTTGTCGGTCCTGGTATTTAGAACAGATAAGAAATTAATGATCCCAATCATCATTCATCGGAAAATCCATCCATATCCATGGTATTTTATAATCTCTGCCATAACATAACCATCTTTATGTAAGGAGAATCCATCCACTTCTAAGACATTTCAAAATTCTACCTGTGGGTTGACAGATCCGGTCGGAACCAAGGTAAAACCTGATGGCCACTTGACCAAAACACCAATAACCATCAGACAAATGTCATCACCGTTTTAAACAAGTATAAACAATACCGAATCAGGAATAGATCGCCTACGCTTTCGAGAGAGGAGAGCGGGCCAAGGCCTTACGTTTTGTTTTGACTGTGTTGTTGCCATAGCACAAATAAATGAGAAGGATAATGGACATACTTTTTATTTATTTAACATTATTGTACAAAAAATATAAAAGTAAACGTACAATAATAAACCATTGGGTCATGCAGAAAAATTTAGGTGGAAAATTTTAAATAAAGGTATTATTATTATTTAATTAACCTGCTATTCCCATTGCTAGGCGGAGGCCTCCCCCACTTGCTTCCACCTATTTCTATCTATAGCAAAGCTCGACCAATCTGGCTGGAAACCGTCAAGGTCGTCGCGCCAACTTTTCCTTGGCCTTTCTCTCCGACGGCTCGACCTATAAGTATGAACCTTCCTTAGTATAGTTGCAAGTAATAATTAGTAAGGAGTGCTTATTTATTGCGATATCATATACACCTAAAAGGAACCTAAGAAAGAAAGTATTTGTATAAGAAACGTTATTTATAAAAGTACCTGCTGTTGCTATGTTTGTTTTCGAGGCATTAGGCCTTCTTATCAACTTATGTTATGACCGCGCCACCTGGCGTGTGAGTGCTCATGAATTTTCCGCTTCTATTTGACGCGAAAAACATGATTTGATTGTAATAATAATAAGAGCCAAAATGCTATAGCAACATTTGTGACTGTTTACAAACTATTTCACTAATTATGATTTGTATTTCCAATGTTTTGTGTTTAAAGAGTCTGTTTTAAATATGTTTCAAATTGACTGTTCTTTTTTTTGTGTAGTGGGGGTGTTTTTGCCGTTTTTAGCCCTAGAAGCCTAAACGTAGAGCACAAAATATGTACAAAATTATAAAAATATGTGTCTGTAACACACTCTAATGACGTATTGGTATTATAGCTGGTAATTTTAAGTGGTAGCGGACAAGCTATTCCAAGTCTTACACTACCCGCATACCAAAATTTCACCAAATTCGGCTCAGTGGTTGAGACGTTTCATCCCATATAATTATATAAACAAAGTCCTTGGTAACATCGAAATCTTAACCTAGGTCACCTAGGTTAGTCCATACTAATATTATAAATGCGAAAGTTTGGATGTGAGTTTGTAAGTTTGTGAGTTTGTGAATTTGTGAGTTTGTGAGTTTGTGAGGATGTTTGTTACTCAATCACGCAAAATCTACTGGACGGATTTCGATGAAATTTGGTACAGAGGTAGATAATGACCTGGAATAGCACATAGGCTACTTTTTATCCCGGGAAAAAGCACTGTTTCCGTGGGAAATTCACGCGGGCGAAGCCGCGGGCAAAAGCTAGTAATACATATTTTAGACACACACGAAAACGAAAAAATAAACTTGTATAAATATGCCACCAATCACTGCTGTACCGTACCATGAGAGACGTAGTCGTTAGTTTGCAGATTACCTAGGAACTCTGCAGATTAGCTTCTTATTGTAGGAACTCAATTATTTTTTTCCACTTTAACTGACTTACCCAGATAATCTGCAGAATACCTCATTAATCTGCACTCTATCTGATTTACGCAAATTAACGGTAACATAAACACAGTCTAGTCTGCTGGCTACCATACTCAGAATGCTGTTGGAGCCGCACTCTGCGCACCAGGGATGCGCATCGCTCCCGCATTGTTGTATAGAAGCAATCTACAGCTTCTGCAAACATCCCAGATGCACTGCAGAACCTTGGCTACGACCCTTAGTCATGAGAAATTCGACTTAAGGAGGAGAGGTCAAACTAGAAGTTTACTACTCAAAATCTAAGCTACAGAATTTCATGCATACGGTTACTATAGAATATCCAAGCGATGTTTCCAAATCCTCCTTGGAAATTTCTGTACTATGTTTATTTTGTGGCCAACCTCGTGACCACTAAAAACAACGGTTTTCAGACGATATTGAATCATTTGTTTGCGGTCGTCCCATGACCAGCTCGACCCGGCGCGGCGCGTCCTTCGTGAGCGACAAATGCAGCAATGCGATGCCGTACACGCGACAATGCCGCATGCCGCCCGCCAACATAACCTACACAAACACAAGTATGTACATTTGACATTTACGCATAGCGCTGTGGCGCGGCGGAGCGCCACCGTACTTTTTTGTTTTTAATAGGAGATTATTTATTGTCTGTGCTGCGTGCCACAGAATACTTAACGGTAATCATGTGGCCGCGCTGCTTTAATGATAAGGTATGATCATTGTTAAAAAAATATACAAAATTATGATAGAAAAACACACATAGCTAAACTCATATTGCGTCTATTAGCACGAGTTTAATCTCCTGCCTGAGTCAATTTATAAGAGATCAAAGTTTTTGGGAAAGCCCAATTTCCGCGCGTGACGTAATCGTAAGGGGCGTTTCGGTATCGTCCAAAAAGTAAAACGTTTTTGTAATATCTTAGGAAACACTTTGTTTGCTAATGTGATTCTTTTAATGATGATTATATTATTGAGAGACTTTGGACTTTTCATTAAATAAAAAAGTTGGCCGGTCCTCTATTGAAGCGCACGTAGGACGCCGGTTTAGGTAGAGGCGGCTTTGGCACGTTCAGTTACCCAAGGAACACGTGATTGCAAATTGCCATTTGTCTTTCCAACAGTCCTTCTTTCTCGACAACTTTTTGTAAACACGTGACTTGTGGTGAGTGAGTCGTTGAGTCGCATGAAAAATCAATAAATAAATACTTTCACGTCAGTCGCGTTTCGGGCGTCCAATTAATTAATTTCTATTGTCTGTCGCGATTTGACGAAATTAAAATTGAGATTTTTTGAACGCCTGATCCGCGTCTTACTTGTTTACAAAAAGTCGTCGACTACAACGATATGATATGATATCCTAACTTATTCTAATCCTAACTAATATTACAAATGCGAAAATGAGTTTGTTTATTTGTTTGTTTGTTACTTTTCATCCCAGAAAAAAGCAGCGTGTTCCCGTGGGTAATTCACGCGGGCGAAGCCGCGGGCAAAAGCTAGTGATTATATAATTAGTACCGTTTTTAACGTGAAAAAGTGCGTGTTAAAGCTAAAAGCCAATTTTCAATAAAGCATTTTGACTTTGACTCCCGAAACGCGCCCAATCCTCATTCATCAGGTGGCAAGGTCAAACCATCAGAGAGAGACCTATGAGAAAAATGTTTGAGAAGTTCAGACACGTGATTGGAGAAACTGATGGCAACAAAGAGGCCTGAAGTGCCTAAATTTTGGCAAGTTTTTTTATACTTGTATCACATTTTCGTTTACCATCAGTAGAAAGGAAATTGCAGTTTGTTTTTCCGAGAAAACTCAGACCAGGCGACCTGAATAAAGTTTCTAAGCTAGATATGACTTCCAACGATGTGGCCTTTTTGACGTCCACCACATGTCTACGGGCGTTCTCATTTAGGTTGGTGACGGCTTTTATTAAGTCGATCCAACGCATTGGAGACTTCCCCGAGACCTAACTCCTTCCACTCTAAAATAATTAACTGACTCATTACGATGGGCCGCCTAGAACGCGATGATTGGATGATCTGAAGTTCTGGACGCGGTGGATAATGATTGGCAGGAATGGCGAACCAGAGGGGAGGCCTTGGCCCAGCAGTGAGACACTATAGGCTATTTAACAAAATTAAGTTTTTCAACTATCCCTTAATAAATTGGGTCAATCCACAGGAAAACATACCTTTTGGTCGTTGGCACTTACGAGTACATTGTAATTATAAGCTAAGTAAACTAGTACGATTAATTTTTCTAAACGACTTAAGCGCCAACGACCATAAGGTACCATTTCCCGTGGTATGACATAATTTTGTTCAAACTTAATGAGTTTCAGTGATCCAATTAGACCGACACGTGCCAGTAACAATACACCTGCTGCATCGGATAACAAGCACTCGTTGCACTTTCCACTGCAACTGTTACGTAATGCTGATAAGCGATTTTTGCACGCGTCAACGTTGCAAGTACCTGCGTGAAAAATTCGCTGTCAACATTTTTGTACACGTGTGCAAAGTGGAACGAACTGGTTTTAATCCAGTATTATCTAATTTGTGCTCAAAGGAGAATTGTTAACTGTGTTTTTCTTTGGCATCATTGAAGAAACCTGTCTTACATAAATGATGGGTCGGCACATAAGTATTAAGTTATGGAATTCCCTACCCGCGTCGCTGTTTCTCTAGTTCAATTTATGGATCGTCCTATATGAAGATTCATAAATTGAAAGATCTATAGATCTTCTCTTTGCTTCCCATCGTGCCAGATAAAGGTCAAACGAACTCGAATTTTTAATTAAAAAAGATACCTACAAATAGACATTATGGCCATTACAATCAGCCCACAAAAATCAGAATAATTCAATTCTTACTTCTGTAATGTCTGTGTGTTTTGTTTTGATAAAAGATAAGTTTAAAAACAAATTAAAAACGTTGATAAACATCAGTGCTTAAAACAACAATACGTAACTAGTTAATGATAAGGGATTTCTTATCTTGTATGCTTACGCGCACGCAAATTTTTTTCAATTTTGGAAAGAGCGCGAAACTCGACTGATTTGCTTGTTTACAAAAAGTGATTGACGCGCGAAACGCGCCAAGACCGAAAAATAGTTACATGGAAAACCCGTGGTTGTCTATCAATGATTCTACAATTGAACATTTCCTGTGCATTGTAAATAATTACATATTCTGCTTATTAAAAACCCGATACAAGTCATGAAGGACACATGTAACTGATAGTAATGTAATATTATCCTTATTTATCAGTGTAAGGATGATTTACTTATACGTCGTAACATGCAAAATTAATTGTAAAATGAAAATCAAACATATTTTATTGAAACTGGGCCTTAAAGGCACTATTTAGGCAAAAACTAATTTCATATTGTAATTTAAATCTCAAAGCTACAAACTATTAGCATTTCGCAATGACTATTGCTGAGAACTTTTGGAATTGGTTTTCAAATAATTTATTCTTTGTAGACAAATAATAGAAAAGTGAGTAAGTGAAATTGTACCCCTTTGCAATTTCAAATTCAAATAATTCATTTTACATACAGGTGTTTTTTAAATCATTGACATCCTTTCTACTGGTGAAAGTACTCATGAACATGAGCAACTTTTTGAATGGGACCGACTCAATCCGATGGAAAAAAAAATCTGCTGTTCCATACTATTTTCCAATACCTACTCACCTGAAATGTATGGAACAGCTGATTTTTTTTTCCATCGGATTGAGTCGGTCCCATACGAAAAGTTGCTCATGTTCATGAGTACTTTCACCAGTAAAAAGGATGCCAATGATTTAAAAAACGTCCTGTATAATAAAACAGTAAAAATATTTTGTCTGTACATTTTGTATTTTTGGCTGAAATGGATAGAGGGACACTTAAAAAGAATAGTAGAAAGGAAAAACATTTTTTTGGAATTTCTTGTCTGTCTGTCTGTCTGTCTGTCTGTCTGTATGTATGTACGCGTTTCACGCAAAAACTACTGGACGGATTTGGATGAAACTTTTTTTGTTGTATAGCTATTAAGCCTGGGCAACATATAGGCTATAATTTATTTTGAAAACTGGAACACCTGATGAAGAACCATAATAGAACAGCTAAACTATAAGGCATATAGAAATGGTACCTTTGCAAAAGTTTTTCAATCTGACGAGCATTTTCTGTTGACGTATAAAAATTGAAGATCAGGAACATCTGATGAAGAACTCCAAAAGACCAGCTACAATATAACATATATGGAAATGGCTCCTTAGCAAAAGTCATTCAACCTGATGAGCATTTTCTGCTGACGTATAAAAATTGAAGATCTGGAACATCTGATGAAGAACTCCAAGAGTTCAGCTACGCTATAAGATATATGGAAATGGTACCTTAGTGAAAATCATTCAATCTGATGAGCATTTTTTGCTGAAGTACAGTTTGAAACACAAAAAGATTTTTCATCTAAGCTAAACTCACGCGGGCGAAGCCGCGGGCAACAGCTAGTAATTTATATGTCACACAGATAAAAATTTATAAGTAAATGTCACAACCTTCACGTTAGAAATTCTTTAATTGTATAAAAGCATTTGTCGAGTAGTAGTTCACGAATTGATTTTGGGATTTTATGAAGTCTAGTTGGACCCCTAGAAAGATACCTATTATTCTCGTTAGCTTTCTTAAAAAGTTCGGTGTGTTTTTTCACAAATATTCCCGCCTCTAAGATATATAGAGAAGGCAATGTAAGTAGCTTTAATTTACTAAACAAAGGCTTGCATGAATCCCAGGGCAGGGCATCCCATTGTAAGGCCCGAATGCCCGACCCTAGGAAGGAAAATGATCTTTTTTAGATTGAATGGGTCGTGGATGTTTATCTAGTATTTGTTATAAAATATAGTATTGTTGAGTTAGCATCCCTTAACACAGTCTCAAACTTACTTTAGGGCTAACTCAATCTGTGTGATTTGTCCGTGTAAATTTAATTATTTAGCAATTAGTCACCATCGCCATGGCTTATATAAGGTTCCCTAGAATCAAGCGCAAAATTCAAGGGGACCTATACAAACACGTTGTCAAGTACTTATAAAAATCACACGTGTGACAGAAATGGGCGGCCATTTTAGAATTTTCGTGAATAAGCAGGTAACGGTCAGTTTACCGTTCGCTGAGCTGAAAACAAGGCCCTGAATAATGCAATTTGCTTTATATTCAGTAAACAGTCGCCGTGTTAAACAGAATTCAACATCGAAGGTCGGGCATTGCGTCTATTGTTAAAACAATTGTTCATTATCGAAAAACCTCGTAAGTGAAGGATTGAAATGATTTTAGGGATTCATTAGTATTGGTATGTAGCGGTACAGTAAATGCGGTACAAAATGTATGCAAAAGTAGTACCTACTTTTTATGTAGGAAAATGGTATCTTCCTCCTCATGATTGAGGGTCGTGGTCATTATTTAGAATGAAACACACACAACGACTGTCTCGTGGTTTGCCATTGCCTTCTCCATTACATACACTAGATACTTATATTAATTCTGTGACATCAGCCAAACCAGAGACACATAAGTAATATAAGTACTACGTACCAGACGATTTAAATCTTTGCTCGCGATGTTTTTCTTCACCAGGAGCAAGTGGTGTTTAATAAAAACTACCATATGAGTGAGATTGCTATACAAACACATTAAAATCCTGCCCTTGCCAATTAATTCTGTGCCCATTCTAAGGGAAAGGATTTGAAACAGGGACCTTTGCAGTCACAGGCGGGCGCTCTACCACTCGGTTACCACAAAAACATATTATGGATGCAATAAAATATTGAGTATTGAGTATTGAGTACACATATAGATAGATATATATATATATATACGTAACGTAGGTATATATATGTATGATAATATGAAACGCAATAAATGAATTGAGATGTGATACTAACCTTAGACCCAAAACATTACCTAATTTCAAAAGCTCTTGTACTAGGTAAAGCAATAAACATCGCTAACTAGTGCTCGCATAAAATGTTTATGACATGACATACAAACATACATACAACTTTGACGTCATACGTACCGACTATTTCGATTCAACGGTCAGCGACCCACCGTTTCAGAGTTTCATATGCTTTCAGCAAAAACGGTGATATAGATTATATAGAGTACAGAATATACTCATGTGGATACAGTTAATATATTTTAGATCTTCTTACATCTCAAACAAACGAGACTGTCTCGCGCACTCACTCGGCAAGTAGTGTATTTTTACACGACTGACCAAAAAAGGAGTGTTATGTTTTCAGGGTTCATGTATGTAAATATGTATGTTTCTTTATTCCTCCATAAGTCCTGAACGGTTGAACAGATTTTGATGTGAGAGGTATTTTTAGATTTAGAGTTGTGAGTTGTCAGTCGTGTTTATTGTTTTTTAACAATTAGCTTGTGTCGTTTATTCTTTTTAGTGTTCAGACGCACCGAGTATTCGGTCGAGGGGACTGTCTTGCCCGTTTACTCGGTAGTAGGTGTAATCAAGGCATTATCCCTCTTTGGCAGTCGTGTCTTCATATCTGATTTGTATCGAACAGAAGTTTAACTTCTGTTCACTTTATTCTTTGTTCCAACTGACCTGAAAACACGATTACGGCAGCACTTCTCGTGAACTTTCGTCATATGACATAATTCCTTGGTAAATATAATTATAATCTATATTTGTTTTGAGATAAAATAAATTGTTTGTCTTAGTGCCAACACTCGCCTTATTTGCGTGTTTGAATTTCCAATTAATTTCTATTACTTTGTAGTGTTGTAATTTATGAAAAACTAGCGCATAAATTGTAGCCACAGGTATAATGTAAGTACCTTGCTATTGGTGAAAGTACAAACAAACTCACAAACTTAAAATCCATTTATTCTTACCAATCCTATCATGTAAGCAATCTTACCATGTCTTTTTATGATTTTACAACAATATAAATTAAAATAGACTTTTTAGGAAATTACTTTCGTTTTTACTTTAGAATGTTTAGGTTTGAACTAATATTTGATTTATTTTCAACAAAATTCAACAAAAAGTACTGTGAAGATTGTTTACATGATAGGACTGGTAAGGATAAATGGAGTTTACAAACACTATCTGTTTATAATATTACTATAACAATGTATTATAAGCCCACTATTTAGCTAAGCTTGGCCTTTGAGTCTCAACATTCTTGGCTATATATTGAACTCTATCTACCCCGTAAGGCATAAAGACATGATCTGTAACTGTATTTTTTTCTATGACCATATATTTACCATTTATGCTATGACTAATATAATTATATATCAAATAAAAAATCAAATCAAATATATTTAGGTGTTTGATGGGTATTCGCTTATCTCCAAGAGCGAAAATATATTTTTCTCAGAACTATCTTTTTTTTAAAGCAATTACATTATTTCTGCTAGTTGATATCGCAGCCAACAAAATATCGTCAATTTTACAAGCTTCCTGCGAACCATAAATTATGTGAGACCACCTACGATCGAGTAGATACTGTAAATATAAATCGGAGTCGTAGTGTCTGGGATGTTCGTACCGGTGGCCGGTGGTGTCATTTAAAATTGACTTTTTTTGGCACCTGATCGTTAGCCATAGACAGAATAAAAAAATTCATTCTTTAATAGACATATAAACTTGATTGTCAAATGAGGCCCAAAATCGTTAATTTCATAATAGTGTGTTCCAAATTCAATTTTTTTTTACAGATTTTTCACATATTCTCTCTCTCTCTCTCTCTCTGCCGAAAGACGTCCACTGCTGGACAAAGGCCTCCCCCAAGGATTTCCACAACGACAGGTCCTGCGCGGCCCGCACATAATCTATGGAACCAAAACACACCAAAAATGTCAAACTTGACAAAAATGAGCTGCGGTCCCTAGACGATCAATTTTATTGGGCAATATTACAAATTGTGCAATTTTATTGACCGTTTAGGGTTAATATTGAACATTGTGCAATGATTGAAAGAAAGTTTGAGTGAGTTTAATTTTTATTGTACCATATTTTTTAATTGCATCGTGTAGGGTCAGTATTGCGCAATATTTTTCAGTCTGTTTCGACTTGAGGAGGAGAATAGGCGCACACGCGCGCGCGTAAACTCCATTTATTCTTACCAGTCCTATCATGTAAACAATCTTACCATGTCTTTTTATGATTTTACAACAATACAAATTAAGATAGACTTTTTAAGGAAATTACTTTCGTGGTTAATAAATGTTTTACTTTAGAATGTTTAGGTTTGAACTAATATTTGATTTATTTTCAACAAAATTCAACAAAAAGTACTGTGAAGATTGTTTACATGATAGGACTGGTAATAAGATTATTATATATAAATGGAGTTTAAATATGGCCACAGAACATGAAAACATTGCGCGAAAAAATACTTTTGTGTTATTGTGCAATTTTATTGATCATTTGGATTCAAAGGGCCTTTCAATCTTATTGTACAATAAAATGTATTGTACAATGTTATTGTAGGTCTAGGGGCCGCCTCAGAAGATACTACCTGTCTTTCACCAACATAGGCAAAAACCATATCTGACATCCCGCTTCCTCAGCTCTCTGTGTCTAAAAATAAAAAAAATGTTTGTTCTAGCACTATTAGCAATCCTTATGCGTTTGCCCATTGCATATGATAAAAATCCGGACCGGTGAGGCATTTCCTACATTTGTCCACTGTGAGATGAGTATTCCAATTTACACTTCTTTTACATGATATCGTCACATTAAAAGACCATGGGCCCGTGGACTTTGGTCCCGTAGGATTTTCGGAAAATCCTCTCTTAGTGCTCCCCTACACTCCCTAAAGAAACCTACAAATTTCACCTAGCTTCCTACGCTGTACGTTGTCTGTCAGTCACTCATAGTCAGTCAGTAACGAAAGAATTTTATATATTGACTAGCTTTTGCCCGCGGCTTCGCCCGCGTGAATTTCCCACGGGAACAGTGCTTTTTCCCGGGATAAAAAGTAGCCTATGTCTTTCTCTGTACTTTTAACTAAATATGTGTATGCAAAATTTCAGGAAAATTGGTTCAGTAGATGAAGCGTGAAGAGGTAACAAACAAACAAACAAACTCACTTTCGCATTACCTAATAATATTAGTTAGGATTAGGATAATCGATTCCTACCTGAAAGCAAATGTCAAACATCAAGGAACCGATTGACAATATTTTCCTCAGGGCCGTATATTTTTCAGGCCACTATTTGCGTCCAGTCCAGTGTCACTTGATAACGAACGGTGCTTACAGACAGACAGACGACTTGCGTCACTATCTATATGAAGCGCCGTGCTGTCTCCAAGTGCGTTTATTTTGGTCCCAACTGGCTTCTGGTGCTTCTGGTTTTGAGTCCAGGGCGTCTACTATGTGCCATTACGTTCGAAAAACGAGTCTACATCTTAAAAGGCCGGCAACACTGTTGTAATACCCCTGGTGTTGCAGTTGTCCATGGGCCGCGGTGATCGCTTACCATCAGGTGACCCGCTTGCTCGTTTGCCGCCCTATCCTATGCTATAAAAAAAATGAGGGTTATTATTTACGCTCACTAGTTGGCGGTACTGGTGAGTATGGTCATGTCAACGGTACAATGATGTCATAGTTTTTCTAATTTAATGGATATAGTACATAATATCTCGATGGATATAGATTACCTTTCATCCCTGGAAAAAGCTTTGTTCCAGTGGGACATTCACGCGGGCGAAGTCGCGGGCAACAGCTAGTTGGTATTTTATTTTATCCGTATACCACTTTTCATCGAAATCTATTTAGATATTGCGTGATTGAGTTCAAACATCCACACATCACCAAATTGTGTTGCGAAAAGGCGATTGTTTTTATACGCTTAAAAATAGCACGTTTTAATATAATATAGATTGGTTAGTTGACGTCAGAAAAATAGTTAAAGCTGAGGTTACTACCGCCTATTCTTCTATTATTGTTTTAGTCAAATAAGATATGTATATCCCTATCGAAGATTCATAGTAGAGTCCCAATCGCCAAGTGTTCTGATCTCATCTTATAATCGGTTTCGATTCAGCTCCACTCCGAACTCGTGCGTCAGTCGGCTGAAAAGCAGTTATTTTTGAACGTGTGTTTATTACTGCGATACACACTCAAACCACTATCTTAATATCGTCTTTTTCATTGCTTAGTTTAGGGTGTCAACGCCTAGCTCATATTAAAACAGGAAAACTATTAGCTCATATTAAAACAGTAAAATTATAGCAATATACAGGGTGATTTTTTATCCGGAGGACATATTCAAGGAGGGTTATTAGGTATTCGATTCCCGACCAACGAAGAAAAAAATCTTTATTTTTTGCATATTTATCCAATTAAATAACGCTTACATGGACACCGAGCGCCCGCGGAAAGATCACACGATACCGACACGTGACCGGTGATCCGTTTGTCCTTATTAGACTAAAAAATAACAAATACCTAACTATTCATCAATCATCATATAATCATACCTGGGTATTTTGCCTGTCCTTAGCCAGGATAAAGTATGAAGGGAAAACGGATCGTACCTACCTAAATAAGTCGAAACCGCACGCGAGGGTGTCCATTTTTTCACGTTCGGAGAATTTTCATGTTTTTCTCAGTTATTTACAAGTGTTTTTATTATTTCATATTTTTGTTAGTTATAATTATGCTAGCATGACCTACCGTAGGATTAAATATGTCCTTCGGATAAAAAATCACCCTGTATATGACATATATCGACTGGCCGTTAGGCCGATGTAGGTACGAAGTCTAGGGACATGTAAAACGGATCAAAATAGTCATTTGAAGAAGTTGTGCTGATTTTCTACGAACATTTTCCGATCCCATTATTGCCGTAGGCCACTTACCGATCTATTAGCGACATCCAACGGCGGATCCAGGATTTTTTTCTGGGTGGGGCAGAAGGTCCGTGGCGGACTTATGCATATTGGGGGGTTGCAACAAATCCTAAAGACTTGCTCTCACTACGCCACTGCAGAAGGACCAGATTTGCAAAAAATCAAGAAATAAACCAGATGGGCAGAAACAATTCTGTTATTTCTTAATTTGATATGCACTGTCAAGGAATCACCCTCCACAGTAGGTACACAAAAAGCAGTCTAGGGGGCACGTGCCTCCCCCCTTAATTCCGCTACTGGCGACATCAGCTCCATAAAGTAATTCAACGAAGCCGTTTATCTTACTGTATCATGGCTTCAAGCCAAACTGCAGAAACGGCAGACAGACTGTAGTCACATAAAAAATCTGCTTTTTGATCTAGGTATCAATTAACATGTTTGAATTTCTTCTAAGATTTACGTGTAGTAAGATTTAATTTAAAAAAAAAACGAAAGTTTATTTGTGTAATAATAGTTGCACAGGCTTTAGACTTTAAAATTGACCCTTTACCAATGGATATGAGTTCCCTGAGTGAGGGTCTTCAGGCGACAAGAACTTCCGCGCGCAGCACGCCGTATTGCTCTATGGTGAGGGTAAAAAAAATGTCCATTTTTAGATAGATAATGGTCATAGTACATAATATTCCGATGTTACACGGAGTCGACAGTCTCGTGAAGCTGATCATCGTTGGAAATACAGCGGGGAAAAGACCCAGAGGACGCTCACAAACTAGATGGTCTGACCAAATAAAGAATCAAGATATTTTTATTTTATTTTATTTATTGAGGTACACCAACAGTATTTACATACAACGTTTGATTTTACACACTTAAAAATTTTGTTCTAATGCAAATACCAATTATAGGTATACACAACATTTAACATATAATACTTATATCGATTACAACTAAAAGATACACCGAAATTCTACACTGTCGCTAACATCGCAGCCGACAGGAGCCGTTGGAGACAGTTCGTCCCTTCCAGAATTTTATTCCACCATAACCACGATCTTCAGTCATGAAGGACCGACCAGAGAGAGAAAGATCTCGATGTTAATGGTCCTATGCATCTATTCGACGGCTTAGAATGATGATACATTTTCTTAATACTCGTAAAGTATGATTATAACCTGTACATTTCATGATTTGCTCTATTGGCCTGGTGATTCTACAATAAAATCGATTGACGATCGATAATCAATCGTTGTAAAATTCCAAGAGCACATAAATGCAACAGATTGATGCATGCGTTTGCCAAGTGACCGATGTCACATGACAGATGCAATATTTGTGTCCTGAATCACGGACTATTTTTGTGATTGATTTTATCATTGTTTATAATCAATTCTTTTTTGTAGAAATTTGGTTCCGTCGCAAATAATAGCTAAAAATTAAATCACAAAATTAAATATAGATCTTTGACTATCTTTACTATATAATGAAGGTTACTATCAGTCATAATTCTCCATGTGTTTGGTTATCACCAAAGATAAAGATTACGAAAAACCATGGGTTGTCATAAGATTAAAAGCCTTTATATATCACTAGCTGCGCCCCGGGGCTTCGCTCCCGTGGGAATTTCGGGATAAAAAGTACCCTATGTGCTATTCCTGGTATTTTTCTACCCGTATACCAAATTTCATCAAAATCCGTCCAGAAGATTTTGCGTGATTGAGTAACAAACATCCTCACAAACTCACAGACTCACAAACTCACATCCAAACTTTCGCATTTATAATATTATATATTAGGATATATTAGGATTAGGTAGGATATTAGGACTAGCTTTTGCCCGCGGCTTCGCCCGCGTGAATTTTCAACGGGAGCAGTGCTTTTTCCCAGGATGAACGGTACCCTATGTCCTTCTCAGTACTTCTAACTATTTATACAAAATTTCATTAAGATTGCTTCAGTAGATAAAGCGTGACAAGTTTACAATCAAACAAATAAACAATTAAATTCGAAAGTAAATATTCGAAATATTAAATGCGAAAGTATGTACTTTCGCATTTATAATATTAGTTAGGATAGGATTAACAAAAACGCGCTTGAATTTCCATGAAACGTACAAAGATGAAATTTTTATATCAGGGAAATGTTAACTATTACTAAGTTTACGAGTAAGTATTTTCACGAAAGAGACTTAAAATGCAGAAAAACAGGAAAAGAGAATTTTGAGAAAACATTACATTTCGCTCACACGTTGCTAAATGATTGTAACATATTATTTTCCTCCGTAACGAATTCTGGCGTTTCGCCAATTACTACGAACGAAGATACGCAGTAGCCCACGAAATAACTAGTTTTCAGTATAATTAGACGTAGTGATAAATTAGCTGAGACTGTGGACCTTGAATAGACGCACAGATGAAATACATGATCATCACAGAATGCTAGTACATGCATACTTATTGGTACAGATGTACTCTTCCATGGAAAGAGAACCAGTAATAGACGATGAGGGCATCGTCAGTGTCAGGACAGGATAGCCGAACTGTTAGCCATGAAGTTGGTGTGTGTGCGTACTCATATTAATTAAGGGACTCTATACCATAAGCTATGGACTTCAGTCGTCATCGGTTCTCTGTAGCGTGCAAGAC
Organism: Ephestia elutella; assembly: GCA_018467065.1. NCBI lineage: Eukaryota > Metazoa > Arthropoda > Insecta > Lepidoptera > Pyralidae > Ephestia > Ephestia elutella. The sequence continues at coordinate 13,658,864 of CM031577.1, read as the reverse complement.
GTTTTTGTGTATTATATTTAATTATACGGAGTTGTCGGAACATTTTGTGTCTATTATTATTTTCGCTATTAGTTAGAATAGGAATAGCATACAGGGTACTTTTGTTCCCGCAAATCCCGCAATTCTCATGGGAACGAACCCCGGATCGCAGCTAATGGTTTTATAAATATATATTGATTGATGATGTTATATTTCGCGTCATCAGATATGTAAAGTGTGTCCTAAATAAACACATTTCAGAGTCATGACTATCAAATTGCACGACCAGTTTCAATTAGCACGTGTTTGTTCTTACGTAGTAAAAAACCGTTTAATAACATGTACCTTTAGCATGATGACCTATATCTATTACATACCTATAGTAATTTATACAAAATATCTAATCAAATCCACTCGGTCATTGGCCTTACAATAATTTATAGCATTCTGTGGTCTATACAATTCAAAATATTATCTACAGGACACAAAGTTGATATTTTTTTTTAAATATTTAAACATTTAAGCATTAAATTATGCCAAGAAGGACTATAATTAAAATAAGAATTCATAAAAAGTAAAATTTTATAGTGCAAATCTGACTCAATTCTGATTCTAAAAATTAAAAGATTTAAAATACTTAATTAAAATCTAAATTAGTTATTATTAGAATTATTATTTTTATATATTTTTATTTAATTTTGGATAGCATTAGATAATTTATTTTTTATTAAATAAAAAAGTGCACCAAGCTCTAACCTACATTAGGTTCACCTGAACCATAGAGCTAGCAAATTTTTTTTTAATTTTATTGATTTTTTTTTCCTATGTCTATGACCTGAACTGAAAATTGTCCTCATGCACTGAATAATTAATAGTGCTAACGTACCTCAGACTCATGTATGTAGATATACGGTTACTAGTTTACTGATATGATTAAGTGGATAAAAACAAGACTATGTATGGCAAATCGTGTCAGTACAAAAATACACCGTCTATTTTCGTATAAGGAAGCTAAATGACAATGTACGACCAAAATAGATATCCTGGTGGCTGTGTACGCATGATAACAGTGCCTTGCAGATCATAAATGGACGTAGTTATGCAAACCAGATCCAACCCACACCTTGGCCAAAATTGAGTTCTGTACACAAAATTATTCAAAAATAGGCCTTACGTTTATGAAAAAAAAGACCAGTGTCTCCAGTGTTTCATTGGTCTAAAAAAATTATTTTTTTCAAAGATACCATCTTAAAACAACATATTTGGAATGTAAGAAAAGATCCAAGCAGCGTGATTTTCAGGAAATAAAACATAAAACTAAATCCATGTCACTTGGTTCTATATATAATTATGAAATTGTGATTTTATGAGGATCATGCCGATTGGATCTTATTTGCATAATAAATATACTCACAATTGCATATTTTGAATAAGATCCATTTCACATGGTTCTTTGTTTCGTTTTGAATGAATACAGTTCTTACGAAACATGCGGTTTGGATCTCGTCTATGTAACGTTTTACGTAGTTATGCAAACCAGATCCAACACAAAAATATAGAATGTTAGGAAATTGATGTTTTACTTTGGGACTTAATATTTAAATATAAGGAAAGTTTATTAAATACGCTAATAAGTAATATCATAGATAATACTTAAAAGTACACGGTCAAAATTCTATTACAGCGTTTGAACAGTAAAATGTCTGAATTTTCATGGAAAACATTGAATGGATCCTGTTTGCATTAAGTTAGTTTGCAGTTTTTACACGACTGACCAAAAAGGAGTGTTATGTTTTCAGGGTTCATGTATGTATGTAAGTATGTATGTATGTAAGTTTCTTTATTCCACCATAAGTCCTGAACGGCTTAACAGATTTTGATGTGAGAGGTATTTTTAGATTCCTTGCATTCCTCCGAGTGACATAGGCTATATGACGTCATCATAAAAACAAAATGGCGGATTATATATGCGATAAATAGCAGACCAAAAAAATTAAATTTGATCAATCTTATCGAGTAGGGTATCAAATTAAAGGGCTTTAAAAGGCGATTTCAAAAATGTATATAACTTATATGTTTGTATGTACTTTTTGTGTAAAAACTTGTTTGTAATAAAATCTATGTTGTTTTGTCCGTTCGCCGCCGTAATATTCTAGCGCGTGCGGTAGTTTCATATTAGTAGCGTCGTCGCCCGCTCGGCCGGCGTCGGCAGTCGCGAGCGACCATTTTGAATTCAGTATTGTTTGGACATCGCGCGGGGAGGCCGCGCCGCATGAAATTGCTCGCGTGAATGGCATGGCGGACGGCCGCCATTTGTCCTGACATATCGGTTTGATTTTAATACGCGGAGAGGTCTCGCGTCTTTTGCTTGTTAACTAGTTTGAGTTATATTTGTGAATTTCCTGTTTGTTAAATAACTATTGAACATTTGTGTTTGTGAAACCTTTTACTTTGACTGTTTCTTGTGAGATGCGAAACGTGGCTGCCTGGGGACGCCGACATCTGTTGCCGAGCCAACTTCGGGAAGAAATCTATTTATTTGTTCTGGGGAATTGAGATCTCGGGGTAGGTTTGGTGTTTAGGGACCGCATTCCCCTTTCCGAAGACACTCAAGATTGGATCCGAAGAGCAGAAGATTAAGTTTGGTAAGTGACCCTTGGGTTTGTGGGTGGTTGTAGCTATTAAGTTAGGTTTAATATACAGGGTTCTGTAGTTCCCGTTGTAAACTACAGTGGTAGCAGACTGCGTATAGGTTAGGTTAGGTTAGTCGGACAGACGTAGTGTCGGGTCGAGGTTTTTTACCGGTATTTTTTTTACCCGGTAAATTTTTCGGTACCGAACCCTCCCGCCCTTTCGTCTGCCCGGAATCTCTGCGCACAATTAGCTTGTTTCTTAATTGCCTATATACCATGTACTGTGAAACAATTGATTTTGTTTTATACATTGATGCAATGTTTTGATATTAAGACAATATAATGAAGAGGCATCGGCGAATTACAAATGGCTTTATTTTTAATCATAAATTTAACCAAAGTTTCAAAATGCTTTGTTAAAAGAATAATATTAAAGAATAATATCTGAAAGCTTTTGCAGTTATTCTCGGAGAATGTCTAAAAAGCTTTCAGATATTATTCTTCGGGTTCATTTAATTCAATCTCGAAGTCCGGCGCTCCCGAAAAACCGTCGACATCATCAACAATCCTGTCATCTCTAGTCAAATTCTTATAGAAATTACGTACATCGTTTGGAATAACATGTAAAAGACTTCTTATGTCTTCCAGTTTAACACTGGGTATGGGCTTTCCATTAGGCCAAAGTGAATCCATTCGGTTCTTGGACATAATTGGTTGTCTACCACGGGTATTCTTTCTGTATGTTGAGCTCCTTAAAATCTGCTTCTAAATTTGTTCTCATATAAATTCCTTTTTAAGAACTGGTTCCTTAGTTTTAAGCCATGAAATTTTCGATTTATCGACTGCTATTTTCTTATTTGTAATAATGTTTTCTAATTTGTAACATGAAAGAAAATCTTCTTTAGTCATTTTTGTCACATGCATGTGTTTATTCTTCTTGCAATTTTTTATTAATTCTATGTAATCTTGTAGTGTATAAAGTCTCTGCTGTAATTTAAAGTATATTCTATCCTCCCAAAGTCAGTGTCATTAGGCTAAAAGCTATGCCTGATTCTAAAAAAATCTAATACTTATCTGTTGCAAAGTCGGATGATCGCATAACATGGCTTTAAGCATTAGGGTTAGCTTTATATTACCATTCTGCCTATCAGCCAAATCACTATAAAGTATTAGGTGTCTAACATCAGGCTTAAGCTTCTCAGTAAGATCTCAGAATCAGGGCATAGCTTTTTGCCTAATGACACTGACTTTGGGAAGATAGAATGTGCTTTAAAATTACAGCAGAGACTTTATACACTACAAGATTACATAGAAATAATGAAAAATTGCAAGAAGAATAAACCCATGCATGTGACAAGAATGACTAAAGAAGATTTTCTTTCTTGTTCAAAATTAGAAAACATTATTACAAATAGGAAAATAACAGTCGATAAATCTAATGAAAAGCCCATACCCAGTGTTAAACTGAAAGACATAAGAACTATTTTACATATTATTCCAAACGATGTACAGATGTACACAATGTTTATAAGAATTTTACTGGAGATGACAGGATTATTGATGATATCGACGGTTTTTCGGGACTTCGAGATTGAATTAGATGAACCAGAAGAATAATATCTGAAAGCTTTTTAGACATTCTTCGAGAATGTCTACAAAAGCTTTTCAGATATTATTCTTTTAACAAAGCATTTTGAAACATTTGTTAAATTTTTGATTAAAAATAAAGCCATTTGTAATTCACAGATGCCTCTTTATTATATTGTCTTAATATCAAAGCATTGCATTAATGTATAAAACAAAATCAATTGTTTCACAGTACATGGTATATAGGCAATTAAGAAAAACTGCAAACTAACTTACTGCAAACAGGATCCATTCAATGTTTTTCATGAAAATTCAGACATTTTACTGTTCAATCGCTGTAATAGAATTTTGACCGTGTACTCTTAAGTATTATCTATGATATTTCTTATTAGCTTATTTAATAAACCTTCCTTATATTTAAATATTAGGTCCCAAAGTAAAACGTCAATTTCCCAACATTCTATATTTTGGTGTTGGATCTGTTTTGCATAACTACGTCCAAATTAAAAAGATAAGTAGGCCAGGAGATTGTGACGGTTATGTCCATGGTTTAGTTTTCTTTGCTAGTTTAATTATTCACTCCCATTATCAACAACTAGATATAATATTTAAAATATTGTGTAATCACTATCACTACATAGTATAAAACAAAGTCGCTTTCTCTGTCCCTATGTCCCTTTGTATGCTTAAATCTTTGAAACTACGCAACGGATTTTCATGCGGTTTTCACTAATGGATAGGGTGATTCATGAGGAAGGTTTTAGTGTACAATTTGTTTAGGTTTTGTGTATATTCGTTGAAATATGACGATAATTGTTAAGGAAGTCGGAAAAAATTTTGCCGCCCGGCAGCTTTCATCGAAAACGCTGTCCAATCCCTAAGAGATGTATCAAAATCATGTATGGAGGAATTGTGTATCTATAATAGGTCTACAAAAAAGTCCGCGATAGCATATATCTAGCTTTTATATTTCAGCCACAATAACCACTTTTATATTTTAAAAATAATTAAAATCCTTAGGTGTTTTTTAACTGGTGATAATAACCACAGTTTATTAATCCTTATCAAATTAAACAAGTCTATCATCACAAGTACTTAATATATTTAATATTTGCTTTTTACTGCATGTAATTTGGATCAATAGTTTACGAAATACTACGAGTTATCCAATGCGCCGCGTAACCACCTTGCACTCGCAAAGACGCTAGGCGCAGTAGGTATATAAGTACTGCGGGCGCATTTTCGTATCTATTTATTTTAGGAGGTAATAATGTAAATATCATATTCATTCACATATTATCTCACATTATAGCTCTAACTAAAAGACAAACTAATTTCAAAAACAAACTTAACTTTGTAGTTCGATCCCAAGGATTCATACTGCATCGAGCGCAAAAATAAGTTTGTAACACTTTTTTTTTGACTTACAACAACATATTTACAACTTTCAGATTTATTACTGTACAAGTACTGTTGGACCTTGCTTATTGTCAAATTATTACCTTGCTTATTTTAGGTCAACGGGAAGTACCCCATAGCTTTTGATTGCTGTCTGAAATCGCAAATTCGCAACATTTACGGTAATATCTCTCTAATCGCGTTGACGTATAATTTTGGTTATTTTTTTGCTGAAAGAGACCGTGGATCCGAGTATTCAGTATTAATTTTAACTTGATACCTTTAAGCGTTCCTGAGAAAAAAAAGTTTGACAGACAGACGGACAGTCTGACAATAAAGTGATCTTATATGGGTTCCAATTTTGCCTTTTGAAGCACGGAACCCTAAAAACCGGCCAAGTGCGAGTCAAGCTCGCGCATCGAGGGTTCCGTACACACAAAGCATCTCACATTATAGCTCTAACGGCCGGTTTACGACTTTGCGCGTCGGCACAGAATACATAATAGTATAGATAGCGTCGGTCTAAGCGGGGCGCTGCGCGGGAGTCTAAGCGGCGCGGCGGGCGGGGCGAAAAGCAAAGCACGCCACGTACTCTCAGTAGCGGTTAGCGGAGCGGTTTAGGTGGACGTATTCAGAGAGTCGGAAATTATCCCTTTTTGTTTTGAAAGTAGCAATTTTTTTAATATGACATTCTCGATATCTGTTGATATCGAGAATGTCATAATCACCTAAACCGCTCCGCTAGCTAAAAGGAAGTGCACGAACTAAAGAAAATAGATACCTTCACAGAGAATTTCGTAATTTATACGAATAAGTTTTATGACTACACTAGAATGAGTGTGGAAACGTTTGACTTTCGGTTCTCACTACGCCACTGCAGAAGGAGCAGATGGGCAAAAATTTCCGTTCACAGTAGGTCCCCCCCACCCCCGTGCCCTTCCCCCTACATCCGCTACTGCTACAGCACATTGATAGACATATGTTTCGACATCCTTATTGGGGGTCTATGTAATATTTCGCTAATAAAAGCTTCTCTGATAAAACTCATGGTGAAAACGTTTTAAAATATACTCGCGGAGTCCGCCAATTCCCCGCCGCTGTTGCTGCCGCAAGAAATTCTAAAAAAATATTTTTGCTTTCTATTATTCTTTTTAAGTGTCCCTCTATCCATTTCAATCAAAAATACTAAATGTACAGACAAAATATTTTAACTGTTTTATTATATGTATAGATAAGTACTGTTAGACCTTGCTTTTTGCCAAATTTCATAATTTTAGGTCAACGGGAAGTACTCCATAGGTTTTTAATTGCTGTCTGAAATCGCTATTATGCGACAATTAGCAACATTTACCGACTTTTTTGCTGAAAGAGACCGTGGATCCGAGTAGGTATTCGATATCAATTTCATACCTTTAAGCAAAGATTTAATTCGGCCTTTAAACGTTCCTGAGAAAAAAGTTTGACAGACAGGCGGACAACAAAGTGATCTTATAACGTCCGGAACCCTAAAAACAAATATATTGTCCACCCGAGCGAAGCCGGGACGGGCCGCTAGTTTAATAATAAACACGGGTAACAATTCATTTTGTTACACCATTCTTATTTTTGTAAATAAAAATGGAGAAGTACCTAATTACAAATAAAACAATCTAACGAATATCATCAAATTGAGATGTTTATCTACCAAGATAAAGACGTGATATCTACTAAGTACCTATGTTAATGTTTTATATATTACTTTTAATAGTAGAATTTCGATTTTTTTGTTAGTTTAGTTTTAATTACTGTTATTTTAAAGTACTTATGTAGTATATTTTTAGTTTAGCAAGTAGGTAACGTAAACTATTTGTACCTAAGTATAATGGAGGTAGTCAAATGTAGTTCATGCCATAGATCGATAAGAAAGAAAGACTAGCCCTTAGTCTACACTTTGTCATCTTCAGACACATGATTGAAATGCAAACATTCTGGCGGTTATAAATTATGTATGAGTTGTATGACTGAGGCATCAGGAACTACTGTGGCTTCCGAATCGATATTACGAGTATATTTCAGTTTGGAGTAGGTACAGCGAGCCACATAAAAAAGTATACTACCTGCAATACGATCCCTATAAAAAGTAGTAAGTATTTCCATAGAAGGAAAGAAATAAGGGGCCCGGGAAGACCAAGACTGGGCTACATGAGGCAAATAAAGGAAAAAGTGAGCGTCGGATCAAGAGGTAAAACAGTTGGCAATGGAGAGAGAAAAATGGAAGGAACTCCACCGACAAGAGCCTCGCTCTTAAATTTGATGATACTTTCCCATGTAGCCCACTGTACATTATGTTTGTTCTTTTGTCGTCTGAAGAAATAACGTTTTCATCACACTCACACTAATATTAAAAGTTTGCGAATTTGTTTGGGGGTAATCTTCAGAACTACTTAACCAATTTCAAAAATTCTTTCATCAATAGAAAGCTACATTACACCTGAGTGACTTAGGCTACAATTTATGTCTGTACCTCCCGTGCAAAGCCGGAGCGGGGCGCAGTTTTGAATATAGCGGGAGAAAATTAAAAATATACTTTATAATTATAATAATAAATAAATAAAAAGCCTTTATTATCTCCTTAACTTTACAATCTATACATATAATAAAACAGTAAAAATATTTTGTCTGTACATTTAGTATTTTTGACTGAAATGGATAGAGGGACACTTAAAAAGAATAATAGAAAGCAAAAAACATTTTTTGGAATTTCTTGTCTGTCTGTCTGTCTGTCTGTCTGTCTGTCTGTCTGTCTGTCTGTCTGTCTGTCTGTATGTATGTACGCGTTTCACGCAAAAACTACTGGACGGATTTGAATAAAACTTTTTTTGTTGTATAGCTATTAAGCCTGGGCAACATATAGGCTATAATTTATTTTGAAAACTGGAACACCTGATGAAGAACCTTAACAGAACAGCTAAACTATAAGAAATATGGAAATGGTGCCTTAACAAAAGTCGTTCAACCTGATGAGCATTTTCTGATGACGTATAAAAATTGAAGATCTGGAACATCTGATGAAGAACTGCAAGAGACCAGCTACACTATAACATATAAGGAAAATGGCGCCTCATTAAAAGTCGTTCAACCTGATGAGCATTTTCTGCTGACGTATTAAAATTGAAGATCTGGAACATCTGATGAAAAGCTCCAAGAGAGATTTTTTATCTAAGCGAAACTCACGCGGGCGATGCCGCGGGCGACAGCTAGTAAAATATATAAGTACACAAAAAAAAAAAGATTCCTCTTTCAGTTAAGGCCCCTTTTTTGGGTCTCCTCTCCTCCAATAGTCTCCATGCTGGTCTGTCCTCAGCTTTCCTTTGCCAGTCTTTTTCCGGCGGCGACTTTTTTGATATCGTCTACCCATCTGTCTCTGGGGCACCCTCTGCTTCTGCAGTTGTTCGTGCCGACCCATGTAGTGACTCTCTTTGTCCATAGCTGTCTTTTGGTGCACGCGCCACATGTCCTGCCCACTTCCATTTCAGATGTTGAGAGTGTTGAAGAGCGTCTATAACTATAAAAAATATACATTACACGGTTGAAAACGGTGGCTGGCTGCCGCTCTATTTCCGCCAACGCGAATCAAATCACTGCAGTTGCACACTTTACAACGTAACAGTGTTACCACATTAACATAAACAAGCTGTAACCCAGATCTTGGTGCTATCCCGGTCAAACGCTTGCGCACACAGGGAACAATCCACCGTCCACAAAAAGACTACTATCGCGGTCTACTGGGAAAAAACCTTAAGAAATAAGTAGCTTTGTACTAACTCAAAGTTATAATAAATAACTCTATGGTTTAATGGCCTTCGAGTCTTACGACTCTTGGCTCAGTCTACCCCGTGAGGGATAGAGACGTGATTCTATGTATGTATCCATGGTTTTACTGTACTTTAGGTTTTATTATTATATTACCTTTCAATGTAATATAATCGTAATCCTAACTAATATAATAAATGCGAAAGTGAGTTTGTTTGTTTGTTACCTCTTCACGCTTTATCTATTGAAACAATCTTCCTGAAATTTCGCATACACATAGCTGGAAGTACGGAGAAGGACATAGGGTACCTTTCATCCTGGGAAAAAGGACTGTTCCCGTGGGAAATTCACGCGGGCGAAAGCTAGTATAGTATAAAAGCTAGTAATAAATAAATATTTATAAAGATTGATTACAGTACAGGAGACTGGTCTACAAACCAAACTGGTAGAAATCTACCGCGGACAAAAGTCTACTGTGTCGTGGTCTACTGGAAGAAATTTCTTTGGAAATAAGTAGTACATTTGTACATAGTTTTACTTTACCTACTTTAAGTTTTGTTTCAATGTATAGGTATGTTGTTGTCATTGTTGATGTACAGTCAACAGCACATCAACCTACTCAAATTCATTGCAAATTCGACTCTGCGGCCGCGGCATAAGAGATCATGCAGGGTAACTTGAGGTGCGGTCGACTGTACATCCTTACTAATATTAGGCGCCAATTACACTGAAACGGCGTAAGGTGAAGGCGCGGCGCAGGCGCAGAACAGGCGTGGAACAGATAAGGCACGGACGCGATTTAAATTTTATCAAAGAGGCGAAGAGATGCGACAACAAGTCATTATACAGGCTGATTTTATCGTGATAACATGTCTTCCTCTTCTGACGACGAAGATGCGCTTGCTTTGCTGCAACTCATTAATGTGCAGAGACACCGAAGATATTTGTGCATCTGTGTTATCAGAATTTATTTTTAAATTATTTTAAAGTTACCAATAAATTAAATAAAATTATCGAATCCATTCTTACAGAGATTATAAAAAATTACTCTACACGTGCCATAGAAAGCATTAATGTGTACACAAAGTGCTACCTAAAATAATTTTTTAAGTAAATTACTCCAGACTTTTAAGGCATTTCCACGTACACTGGCAACATTTTCAAAACAAATACTTACTAAGAATATTTTTTAAAAAGGTTTTTTAATAAAAAAGCTCCTTCCGTTATTTTTTTATAATCTCTGTAAAAATGGGTTCCCTAATTTTTTTTTTTTTTTTTGGTAACTAGTAAATAATTTAAAAATAAATTCTGATGTCACAGGAGCAAAAAACGTATTTTTTAGAATATACATTGCTCTAATAAAATAGAAATAAAAATAATTATGTTTTGCATTAATTTCGCCACTGCTAGCAATTAAGTGTAAGGCTTTGTATCGAACTATCAAACACCCTGTATAACAAACGACGTGCTGCTTGCGCGCCACTCCAGTCGCGCCTGCTAGCGACGCGGCGCAGGCGACGAAACGACGTGCCTGTGCCACGCCGCTTGAGTATAATTCACAACGTGTCGCCTACCTACATTTTGTATGAAAACGTTTTGAAGCGGCAAGATGCCTGCGCCGCGCCTTCACCTTACGCCGTTTCAGTGTAATTAGCGCCTTATACATAAATGCGAAAGTGAGTTTGTTTGTTACCTTTATACTACCTAAATTTACCTTTATCCTATCATACCTTCAAGCTTTATCTACTGAACCAATCTTACTGAAATTTCGCATACACATAGTTAGAAGTACTGAAAAAGACATAGGGTACCTTTCATCCTGAGAAAAAGCACTATTCCCGTAGAAAATTAAAGCCGCGGGCAAAAGCTAGTACATAAATAAAAGTCCCTCGTCTGCGCAGATCTTAACAGCTACTAGGAATAAAGGATTGACGTCAGAGCACAGGCGCCAGGGTTTCTGATTGTTTTGCTTGGAAAAACGCCGAAAATAACACTGAAGCACGTGCTTTTAAGACTGACGTGAGCTACAAATAAAACTTTTTTCCAAAAAATGAACCGACTTCCAACATAAAACTTAAAATCATGAAATAACAATATAGAAAAATGTATTGTCATGCTATCTACTGAATGAGGTGAAGTCGGTGCCAAGTGCAGGAGTAAGGGTGTTATGTAATTGTTTAGCTAGGCATTATATATATATATATATATATATATATATATATATGCATACACGATTCTAATGTAAATTTAGATTATTTAATTTTATCGGCACCGACTTCACCTCATTCAGTAGGTAGCATGCCAATACATTTTTCTATATTGTTATTTCATGATTTTAAGTTTTATGTTGGAAGTCGGTTCATTTTTTTGGAAAAAAGTTTTATTTTATCATTTTTAGTGCTTCTACACATATTTTCTTTAATAAAAACTTAAACTTTTCTTCTGGCCGAAAATAAAGAATTAAGAATTCGAAACTTTTTAGGTCAGTTTGATTTGAAATGTCAGAACATGTCAAATTGTCTATTATTTTTGGCACATAAATAGACCGAAAGCCCGCGACGACCAAACCCTCCTTATTTTAAAAATGCTGAATGTTTCTCTGCGTGGTATATACGGTTTAAAACTATTAGCGACTAGGTGTGAAGTTTGGATCTTAGTTGCTTATGCAGGTGTTATGGCTAGCAAGGATGATTATAGGTATAAAAAGCACCCTTGGGGCCTCCCAAAGTAACATAAAATTCAGATTTTGTAATAAAACAAATATAACTATAATTTAGTAAAGTTACAATGTCTGGCAGGGGTTTGTTTCTGCACCAATTGCTTGGCAATGGATGTCATGATTTCTCATATTATTCGAAATAAAATCTTAAAAAAAACTTTTACTTTGAGGAAATTGGGCTATCACTTGAAATATGATTGCTACAAATTATCTGCCTAAGCAATCATGATCCAACTTTTATAGTCGCTAATCGCTATTTCTGTGTTGGGGACATGCATAGAGAATCTTGAGTTTTCATAAAATAAGGAAGGACATGCTGTCGCGGGCTTTTGCTCTATAATCCAATGTTTGAATTTGAAAATTTTGTTAGGTATCTTCAAAATTACCGAACAGATTCTGATGTGGTTAAAATGGGACCAACTTGGGAATAAACTCTTTCGATTAAAACAATAATTTCGGAAATCAGTCCACTATAGGCGTAGAAATCGGCGAACATACATAAAAAAAAACATACATACATCAAAACATATAACCTCCTCCTTTTTTTGGGAAGTCGGTTGAAAAACAAAATTCACATGTAATCCAAGGTACGTTAGTACGTCAAGTTTGTTTTTTTTACTATTTAGATACTGTATTATTACTACTATTTTTGCATGTAATTTATGTTTTGTTTGTAGGTCAAAGTCAAAGTCAATTTTTTTTATTGAAACTTGGCCTTCAAAGAAGGCTCTTTTTCACGTCGAAAACTAATTATATTATGTCTCAAAGCTACAAACTACTAGCATTTCGGAACGACCACTGCTGAGAAGAAATGCCGAAAGAAACTCATGAAACAGTCTTGGTCGCCTAACATGCCAGAGGGGCCCTATTTATTAACTCCCTCCGACAAGACGTACCTAGCTCTTATGATCTCAGTATCAGTTGATGCAAATAAACGTGTTATCTATCTACAAGGCGAAATTTCATGAGTCGAAAACAAAAAAATTACAACCCTATCTTATCTGTAGACAAATAGCGATGTTCCAACCAGACCTGACATTTTCCTGCTGAGGACTCGGGACTCGAGAACGTCTCTATAGGTGGTGTACACGGGTTGAGTGAACAGTCGAGTCGAGTCAACTAGCATGCTGTTCTATCACAATGAAAACTTGCACATGGTCATGAATATGTAAATTTATTTTTGTAAGACTGTTCATTTTCTCTCATATTTTATCTAAAACTAGTTGCGCCGCAGGGCTTCGCTCCCGTCGGAATTTCGGGATAAAAGTACCCTTTGTGCGACTTCCGGTATTTTCTACCACATCAAAATTCGATTTCCACTTGCTACGATTTTTACAGATCTCTCTTGCTTCCTCTACACTCATCACTCTCTTCATACATGCAAAAGTGGAAATCGCTAGTCTCTGCCTACCCCCACGGGAAAAAGGCATGATATTATATCTTTACAGATCTCTCTTGCTTCCTCTACACTCATCACTCTCTTCATACATGCAAAAGTGGAAATCGCTAGTCTCTGCCTACCCCCACGGGAAAAAGGCGTGATAATATGTATGTATCAAAATCCGTCCAGTAGATTTTGCGTGTTTGAGTACCTAACAATACATCCAAACTTTCGCATTTAAAATATTAGTTGGATTAATAGGATTACTCTAATGTTGTTTATAGTTATTTATTAAAATAGTAAGTAAGTACTATCACGTTTACTCTACCCGTGTATAGTACCATTTATTTCCCATTTACAAAGAGATGTGTGGCCACTGGGGACTCGCCCACGAAGTATGTATGGAGAGGAGATGCGCATAGGCATTTTACATATGAAAGACAGTGTCCGCATTGGGAGGGGAGCGGGGGACGTATACTTACCGTAGACAGAAATTAAAAAATGAACTCTTATTGGATAGACATACGACTTATTTTATCTAATTTTACAAACTGTATAGCCACCTATTGGCCAGTAGCAGAATTATTTTCGCAAACTGTTTTATTAATTCTCTTGAGTTCTGCTATTACTCACTAGATGGCTGTACTGACAGGCGCGTATCCACCGCTGTGGGAATAATTACGTAAAAATACTTACGAGTGAAAATATATACTTTTGTCGCGTGATTCCTTTTTGTGTGTGTTACTTTTACACCCCACAATACAGCACTTCATTGTTAATGAGCACAATCTAAAATTTCGCGTAACTTCGACACATCTGCGGCACGTGTTGACACTATGAAGTGAACTCCGCGAATGCGACAATAGTGACGTCTGGTGGCAAATAGTTAGAAGCCTCAAGTTGGTGGACTGGGGACAGGTCTACTAGCTTATGAACAGCTCTACTTCATATGTGCTCTGTGGGACTCGCCCCTAGCAACCCTCTAGGATCCTTTCCCCCTTTCTCAGAGTTATTGCAATGGCTTATAGAGATTTTGTCGTAGAGGGATACATTTCGGGGAAAATTGAATTAGATTTTGTTTCACATTGGATGTACCTATGTATCTACTACCTATTTTATTATTTCTTGAGCCATTTGGTGGAACGGATGGAAGGGTTTAACGTCAGACATGATACCATAAATCCATTAAAGCGTAATTTATGCCCGACCAAGTATAAAAGCGAGCCAAGACCAAGAGTAAAAACTCGAAATAAAATTTTTGTTGAAAAATCCGACCATATATTGGACTCAATCCGCAAGCAGCCATTTTTTCACAATAATATGGAAACGATAAATTCATCAGCACATGTGCGCACTTTAGAAACAAGAGATCATAAACGAAACGTGCCAAGATTTTCCGCAAATTTCCCGGTAACAGTTTCCAGATTTCCATCATGGCCGCCGCCGCCCCGGGGCGACGACCTCTTGATCGAACTGTGAATGTTTTAATTTCGTTTCTTTGAAACACGCATGTTTATTTCGTTTTCTGTGGAAATGTCACTAGAAAAGTAGGTTATTTTTTATGCTATGTTATTATTATTTTTTATTATTGGCTTCGCTGAAAATCGTACTAAAAAGGATATAAAATAGGTAATGCATATTTTGTATGATAAGTTAGTTTTATGTCTAATTATTTTATTCGAACATTGATTTCCACATTTTTTTATTATACGGCTTGGACATTTTAAGACTGACTATATAATTCGCTTATTTCCATAGAATAAAAAGTAGCTTTTCCTAATTTATACTAACTTGTAAGACAAGTTTTATCCATTAACATTTTGGGTAGGCATTGTGAGTTTGTTTTCGATGTCTTAATTACTTATTTTGTTTTTTTTTTTTGCAGTCAATAAATTTCAACATCAATAACAAATATACATTAATACTGTTACGGGCTACTGGTCCGTGGATTTGGATAAAAACACCTGATGACACTGATGAGACTTTATTCAGTTCACCACAAGAGTTTCCACACAACGATGTCCAAATTGTCCAAACACTATGATCAGAGTCCAGTAATTAATCGCCAGAGTCGTCACTTAGTATTTCGCACTTGTATCTCTTCGATCTTTCTCTTAGCTCGTCTAAAGATGAACTGTCCTCGGCGCTGAACAACCACGCTTATATAGGCAGATAATTTCGCTCTACTAAATTCTCGAACATTCGCGGCCGAACTGTATCGAACGATCGAGTCTATTGCTATCCCGCTCTCACATATGGCTGTCCTTTTTCCTTTAGGTTGCAAGCGACTATAAACCCTATCCGTTAGGTACGTAAAGCTCATTATTGCTTGCACCGCCGATCATTTCTAGAACCGAAGAGGGTTCACGAAGCGTAAGTCTAGAACATTTGCCCGTGCGTTTTCGTAACACTGCCCCCTTTCTTAGAGATGCTCGTCCCGAGCATCATCATTACTACCGTGATATTTCGCCAGACGGTCGATGTGGACAATTTTCATTGCTCCTCTCGGCTGTCGTTGGATCCTGTAAGTTACATCATTTAGTCGTGTGATCACTTTGTACGGACCACTCCCATTTAGTCTGTAGCTTCGGTGATTTCCCTTTTCGTCGAGTAGGGTTATGCAGCCATACTAAACTGCCTTCCTCGAAACCACCTGTATTAGTTCTTCTGTCGTATCTGGTTTTCATGTTCTCGCTTGACTGCAATCCATTTTCTCTGACTAAATGATGGATGTTCCGCATCCTTTCCCGTAGATCAGAGACGTAATCTTGCACAGTTTGAGATTCCTCAGGTGGCCCTCCAGTTAGTATGTCTACTGGCAACCGAAGTTCTCGACCATAATTCACGAAAGCCGGAGTCGCTTTTGTACTCTCGTGTTCCGCTGTTCTATACGAGAGGAGGAACAGTGGAATGTACTTGTCCCAGTCTTTCTGGTGATTGTCCACTATTTTTGCCAAATGCCTCTCCAATGTCTGGTTAAATCGTTCCACCATACCGTCAGACTGAGGATGGTACGCAGTCGTTCGTGTTTTGTGCATTCCCAAGAGCTTGCATACCTCTTGAAATACTTGGGACTCAAAGTTTCTTCCTTGATCTGAATGGATTTCCAGAGGCACGCCATAACGACAAATAACTTCTTCAACAATCTTGGTAGCCACGGTTATAGCTTCCTGATTGGGTATGGCGAACACTTCAGGCCATTTGGTAAAATAATCCATGACAACCATGAAGTACTTATTCCCCGACTCAGTCACAGGGAATGGCCCAGCTACATCGACTGCAATGCGTTCCCAAGGCGCACCAACGTTATACAGCCTCAAATTTCCTCGACTCCGTGTTTGTGGACCTTTTACTGCAGCGCATGTAGTGCATTTACGGCACCAATCTTGCACATCCTCACGACAGTGCAGCCAATAAAACCTCTCTCGTACTTTTGTTAGTGTCCTCTTGACGCCTAGATGACCTCCCGAAACGCCATCGTGTACTATACGGAGAATCTCTGGAACTTTGGATCTTGGAACAACTACTTGTAGGTGGAACTCTCTACCGTTAGTCTTTTCCCATTTCCGGTAAAGTATGCCATTTTGTAGAATAAAGCTGTCCCATTGCGCCCAGTATGCCTTCGTTATAGCGCTCGTAGGTGCCACATCGCTCCACGTTGGTTTACCGTCCCCTTGCTTCTTCCACATGATGATATAGCGGAGGTCCTTGTCTTCTTCTTGGGCTTTCCTCATTGCATCATCTTCCCAGGATTCACAAGGAGTTGCCCGAGTAAGTTTTAGAGTCAGTTCTTTTGACTCCTGTTTGATGCAGTGCTTGCAGTCTTCTGGACATGGTCTCCTAGAAAGAGCGTCTGCATTTCCGTGGGCCTTTCCACTACGGTGTTCGGTATGGAAGTCATACTCCTGCAATTGTTCAATCCAACGTGCTACTTGACCTTCAGGGTTTTTAAACTGCAATAACCATTTTAATGCTGCGTGATCGGTACGCAGTAAGAACTTTCTGCCGATGAGGTATTTGTTGAAATGTTTGCAGGGTCTTCACCACAGCCAAGAGTTCTCTCCTTGTAACGCAGTAGTTTCTTTCAGGCCTCGATAGTGACTTACTGAAGTAAGCAATAACGACCTCCCTGTCTCCCTGTTTTTGAGACAGAACTCCTCCGATTGCCGTATTACTTGCATCAGTATCGACGATGAATTGGCCCTCTGGTTGTGGATATCCCAAAATAGGAGTCTCACATAGATGTTCTTTCAACTTTTCGAAGGAATCCTCGCAGGTTTCGTCCCAACAGAATGTTCGTTTATCCTCGGTCAGACGATGTAAGGGTTTGGCAATCTCCGAAAATCCTTTCACAAACCGCCTGTAGTAAGAGCATAGGCCGAGAAATGCGCGTACTTCTGTTTTATCTTTAGGAGTGGGCCACTTTTTAACGGCTTCTACCTTCTCTGGATCAGTCTGGATGCCTTCACTGGTAATGACGTGGCCGAGGTAGCTAACTTTGTTCCTGAATAAATGACACTTCTTTGGATTTAATTTCAGATTGGCTCCATGTATCTTGGCAAAGACTTGCTCCAGGTTTCTCAAGTGATCCTCGAAATCACGGCCAACGATGATGACGTCATCCAGGTACACCAGGCAGGCTTCTCCAACCAAGCCTGCTAGGACACATTCCATCAGTCGTTCGAAAGTGGCTGGTGCGTTACATAATCCGAAGGGCATGACGTTGAACTGCCATAAACCTTTGCCTGTTGAGAACGCTGTCTTCTCTTTATCCTTCGGGTGAATTTCCACCTGCCAATAACCAGATTTTAAGTCCAAGGTTGAGAACCACTTCATGCCACTCAGAGTATCTAATGTGTCATCGATTCGAGGCAATGGATAACTGTCCTTCTTGGTGATGTCATTGAGCCGTCTGTAGTCTACACAGAATCGCGTACTACCATCCTTCTTCTTTACCAGCACAACAGGTGAACACCATGGACTCGAAGATGGTTCAATTATCTTATTTCTTTCCATTTCTTCTAACAGATCTTTGACCATTTTTTCTTTCGCTATTGGTATTCGCCTTGCTCGTTGTCGGATGGGTCTCTCATTCCCGGTGTCAATTCTGTGTTGTACCAAAGATGTTCTTCCAATGTCTCCTTCTTGGTTGGTGAAGATATTTGCAAAGCGTAGTAGAAACTCCTTTGCTTTAAGGCTCTGGGAGTAAGTCAAGTTGCTTTTGCAGTCATCAAGCAGCTGTTTGACCGTAGTATTATTTCTGTCTTTTATTCCGTCTGAGCTTGGCACTGAACTGCATCTCTTCATCCAAAGGACTTCTTCGCATCTTCCTATGACATCACCTTGGCTTAAGTTAACCTCTTCGTCATCCAGATTCACCACTTTGACAACAGCTGTATCTTTACCCCTAACCAAAGTTCTGGCGGTCATGAGTTTCCGGATCGTTGTCTTAGAAGGTACTTCTTCAATTAGTACACATCTACTTGACTTATTTCGGTTAGATGGCAACTTTACCAATACTTGAGCCTCCGAGCGTCTGGGTATGACGATGTTTCTTAGGCAGGTAACTTTGCCGTGGACTCCTCCGAGTATAAATATTTCTTCTTCGCCGCACTTGAAAATTCCATCAGCAACATCTATTCTGCAGTGGTTTTTCTTCATGAAATCCAGTCCCAATATACAGTCGTCCACTATGTCAGCTACAATGACGTCATGATGGTACGCCGCTTCTCCCATGTACATCGTAACTGACATCTCTCCAAAGACGGGTATTGGCTGGCCGGAGGCGGAAAGAAGCCGGCAAGTGACTTTCCTCTTGCTTCTCATCTCGGACTTCACTATATCCGGTCGAACTATTGTTCTAGAGGCTCCTGTGTCGATCGTTATTTTACAGTCATTACCATTTACTTTACCAGCTATCGCAATGCTTTTCCCATTGCATACCTGTGAGATGATGGTTGTTGGGGCTTCTTTCGAGCCACCAGCCAGTACTCGCCCCTTAGTTCTGGCTGTTACTCGTTTCCCTGATTCATAGTCGACGAAGATTCTCGTTTCTTCGTCAGCTCTTCAACCAGGTCCTCGAGTTGCTTCTTTGTAGCTGCACATGAGTTCTTCTGTGGACAATGGAACTGCATGTGCCCTCGCTCTCCACACTTGTAACACATGACCCCAGAGCCCTTCTTGCGTGGAGCCTTTACCTCGTTGACTTCCTCCGTCACTTCTCGCACTTTGTGAACCTGTCGCAAGTCGTGCCTGACAGCTTCGACTTCCAGTGCGTGGGCCAGTGCTTCCTTCAGAGAGGCGTGATGGCGGAGCCTTACGGCAGCTCTCACTTCCAGATCCTTGATGCCGTCTACGAAGGCTTGCACGGTGTTGGTTACCACCATGTTCGCCTCTGCTGATGGGTACGCTTTTCTGACAAGCTTCTCTATCTCTAGAGCCCACTGCTGGAGTCCTTCTCCTGAGCGCTGGACTCTGTCGCGCAGTTGAGCTCTGAAGACATGTTCCAGATGCCTCTCTCCATACCGGGATTCAAGAGCCTCCAAAAGATCTTTAAATCCAGCGTTAGGTAGCACCTCCAGAACGTCCACAGCTTTCCCTCGGAGCGAGCCAGTGAGGGCGGTTAAGCACTGGTCGTCTGTCCACCCATTGGCAGTGGCGATCGTCTGGAATTGTTGACGATATGCAGCCCAGGATGAGGTACCATCATACGGAGGCAACTTCACGTTGGGTCCACGGACTACACCAACAGAACCACATGGTGCGACTGATACTCCAGAAGTTTCCAGACGAACAACCTTTTTCTCTAACTCTGTAAACCCAGTCCTCATGTTGTCGACGTCATTCCCAAGGCTGGTGACCCTTTCCTCTATTAAATCAACATCCTTCCGTAATTCGGTTACCACGCCGCTAACCTCGCATACTGCCGACAACACTTTTTGTTCCAGCTCCTTCTGTGCTGTAAGTTGTAAGTCTTGCACACTTTGTACAGCAGTAAATTTTTGATTCAAGAGTGCCTCTTGTGCAAGTTGTTGTTTTTGCAGAGCCTTAAATTGTTGCTCTTGAGCCGTGAATTTATTCTCGAGCATCCTTATCAGACCCGTCAAATCGAAACTGGGCGTGGCGTGTTGAGTGGGCGTGGTTTGGTGGGCGGGGCCAGTGGGCGGAGCCACGCTCGAAGTAGGCGGGGCCACAGGGGGCGTGGCCTGGTGGGCGGGGCCAGTGGGCGGAATCATCCTTGAAGTGGGCGGGGCCACGGGGGCGTGGCCTGGTGGGCGTGGCCAGTGGGCGGAGCCAAAGGGGCGTGGCTTGGTGAGCGTGGCCAGTGGGTGGAGCCTCCCTCGGAGTAGGCGGGGCCACAGGGGGCGTGGCCTGGTCCGTAGATCCAGTGGGGGAGGCCTCAGCAGCACGCTGCGCCCGCGTCTTGACACCCTCGCTGGTGACGTCGTTGTCCCTCGGAGTCAATGGCATTATCCAAATTCCGCTTCTGACACCAAATGTTACGGGCTACTGGTCCGTGGATTTGGATAAAAACACCTGATGACACTGATGAGACTTTATTCAGTTCACCACAAGAGTTTCCACACAACGATGTCCAAATTGTCCAAACACTATGATCAGAGTCCAGTAATTAATCGCCAGAGTCGTCACTTAGTATTTCGCACTTGTATCTCTTCGATCTTTCTCTTAGCTCGTCTAAAGATGAACTGTCCTCGGCGCTGAACAACCACGCTTATATAGGCAGATAATTTCGCTCTACTAAATTCTCGAACATTCGCGGCCGAACTGTATCGAACGATCGAGTCTATTGCTATCCCGCTCTCACATATGGCTGTCCTTTTCCTTTAGGTTGCAAGCGACTATAAACCCTATCCGTTAGGTACGTAAAGCTCATTATTGCTTGCACCGCCGATCATTTCTAGAACCGAAGAGGGTTCACGAAGCGTAAGTCTAGAACATTTGCCCGTGCGTTTTTCGTAACAATACAATAATAAAATTGAAATCGAAAGGTAAAAATCTTTGAAGATTAATTACATAGGGACTATGAAATTCTTGAGAACAACGGCACGTGCGTTCAATGACAAACAAAATTCAATACAAAACAAAGTTTCAGGGTCTTCAGTTGGTCTTCAGCTATCGATTGACCTGATTAACAACAATTACTTATAGGTACTTACCTATAAGCTGACCTGTGGGTACATGTATACATCTTATTAATCTATACATATAAGAACTTACATACATACATACATAGAATCACGTCTTTATCCCTTACGGGGTAGACAGAGCCAAGAGTCTTGAGACTCGAAGGCCACGCTTAGCTGAATAGTGGCCTCTCTGATGGAATGGAGATTCAGGTATAGTGACAGGTTGCTAGCCCATCGCCTATGAGTGGAGGAATCCCCAGTTTAAAGCCCTTTTCCTCGATTGACTTTTACAATCTGCGCGGGAAGAGAAGCAGCTGGCACATTCTATGTTTTTTCTTCGCTCCCAGACCAGCATGGAAGTACCTAATACATAATACACACATACTCACACAAAATCTTTAACACACAACTCATTACATACACGTGTCTTTTGTATTGTAACTTATTTTTATAAGTAGCTTTTGCCTGCGACTTCGCCCGCGTAAATTTAGTATTTGATTTGGTTTATAATGCTACAACATGTGTTTCTATGTATCTTTCTAGTTAAGGAGGAGCGGGGTCTCCTAACACAGGCTCTTTGATGTCTAAAAGGAGGCCCCATCCATTATAAGTAAAACTGTACATTGTTACTGAAATAAATACATTTTTTTTTTTTTATAAGAAAAGAACTTGTATATAAAATTCTTCCGTTACTGACTACTGAGTGACTGACAGACCAAAACTACTGGGCGTAGAATAGGAAGCTGAAAGGCATGTGAGTGTAGATTCCTTCGGGAGTGAGCACTAAGCGAGAATTTTCCGAAATTCCCATAGGTCCAATCGAGAGAAAAAATCTTCCCCACTTTAGGTGTTGGGGAGGCAACATAATTTTTTTTTGTGATTGTATTCTACAGTACAGCTTTCTAGCTAGCCTCTGAGCTAAGCCTCGGACGGACAGACAGACAGACATGACGAAACTATAAGGGTTCCTTGTTTACTTCGGAACCCTAAACTAACTTAACTTTGACACAAAAATCAATTTCGATGCCATCCTATCCTAAGTAAAGCTACATTTGGATTTTTCCACTAGTTAGCTGGTGTAAACAAACACCCAAGTAAATTCCTATTGATGTTTACGAAGTCAATGAACAGTGTACTACGAGGACTATACAAACACATGCCACTCCACGTGGCTATGTTTATT
This sequence comes from Ephestia elutella, assembly GCA_018467065.1. Classification (NCBI taxonomy): domain Eukaryota; kingdom Metazoa; phylum Arthropoda; class Insecta; order Lepidoptera; family Pyralidae; genus Ephestia; species Ephestia elutella. Next base: position 13,636,045 of record CM031577.1, on the reverse strand, counting down.
ATTGTATGTATGTTTGTATTCTAACAAGAAAACTCACTTAGTGACCTAAGGTGATTTTCCATTCATAAAAGTCATCCTGCTTTTCTGTTGTCATGTTGCGATTTTTTTATATATTTTGCTATTTTAGACAGCAATCAAAACAAAACCTATAGGGAAGGCTTCCCGTTGACCTAAAATAATGAAAATTGGCAAAAAGCAAGGTCTAACTTGTACAGCAATAAATCTGAAAGTTGTAAATATGTTTTTTGGATTTTTTTTTAAAGTGGTACAAACTTATTTTTGCACTCGAAAAGTATACATCATAGGGATCGAACTGTATAGTTAAGTTTGTTTTTGAAACTAGTTGGTATTTTAGATAGATCTATAATGTGAGACGCTTTGCGTGTAAGTGTAAACCCTCGGTTCGCAAGTTTGATGACTCGCACTTGGCCGGTTTTTTATTAAAGTGTAAAGTTAGATATTTGTTATTATTGATATTTGAATCTAGCTTTTGCCCGCGATTTCTCTCTAAGGGGCATTTTACAGAAACCGTAATTTTAACCTATATGGTAGGCCCTAATCTCTGTGAATTTTCAGCCAGATCCGTTCAGTAATTTTTTTCGTGATGCACCTACAAACATACAGACCGAGGAAAACTTAAATTCATTACTCTCCTCATACACGTTCGGTTATGTATTATGCTCCTAATATCTCCCTTTTTAGAAACAAAAAAAAATACTAGGTACTTCTACAAATGTTGTTTTAAAAACAAATGACCGTGATGTGAAATCTATAATGCGTTAAATTCATAGAGCTAGCAAAAATTTTTTTAATTTTATTTTAATTAATTAAAGAAGGATTTTTTTTTCCTATGTCTATGGTTAAATTAAATCGGTTTTTGTTATTTTTGTTAATTTGTCAGCTTGTCTTCCAACCATTCGAAACTAACTTCACTACATATACATTTGTCAAAGAGACCGGAGTGAAGTTGCTAAAGCCCGACCCAAGTTTAGATTCTAATCGTACTGTAAATAAAATATTATTTCTAGAAAACGAATCCCCTTAAATCATGGTCCAATCAATTAATCTACTTCTTTGATTTGAGGATATATATGTCTTGTATGTTTTCCTTGGCAGAAACGAGTCATACCTACCTGCGACTGGGTCATTCTAGTGACGGACTGACGGCCACTCAATTACGTATGTAGGGCGATCGATGCTAATTCGACAAGGATAAACAAACACACAGAAAATATAAGGCACCGCCACGAGATCGAAGAAAATAAGTACATTACATCATGATCGAATTAGAAATATTGATGTCAGAGAAATGTGTGGAATGAAAGAGGATGTAGTGACCAAAATTGAAAAAGTAATGTTAAGATGGTTTGGGCATGTTGAGAGGATGGATGAAAAGAGATTGACCGTTGACGAAAGGCATATTTATAATGCAGAGTTGATTGGAAGAGTTGGTCAGGGACGACCTCGAAGAACGCACTTCGACCAGATTGCGGAGAGCATGAATGAAGAGAGTGTAGAGGGAAGCAAGAAGAGAGATCTGTAGGGATCGTAGCAAGTGGAAATCGCTAGTCTCTGCCTACCCCCACGGGAAAAAGGCGTGATATGTATGTATGTACATCATGATCTTATCTTCTATGCCTTCCTGGCGGCTTCTTTAGGTAGGTATAGGACGTACCAACCAATGAGGGATTTTCCGAGACCCAAATAAAAAAAAAATAGTTCCAGATGACTTCAAAGATGGCGCTTAGTAAAAGGCGAGAGAAAAAGTTCCATACAAAAAGCAAAAGTTTATTTTAAAAAAAATAAAACTTATTAAAAAATACATCTAAAAAGTATCAATATTGTGATTTGTGCAACTGTCAAACTGTTAGTGATTTTTTTCTGCCTCTGGCTGTCAATAAAAAGCGCACAATACAGCCATTATTACAACTCGGCTTTCAATAAAACTCCATCTGTTGAGATTTTTTCATGGAAGTAGTAAGTACTTTGTACAACAAGGTACTTATTACTTCCATGGATTTTTTATATTGATTTTTTTTTTTCTTAATTAGCTGTCAGAAAAACCTCTCATTACTTACATGAGTGTAATTTTTTTTAAATTGTCATTTAAATTTTACATATATTATGCTAGACACTAAAACCCCGGAGGTTTGTTATGGCTAATGCAATATTCTACTTCTAAGGTCCTAATTTTAAATTATAATAGTTACAATATTGTAGTTTATCTAGATGGATACAATAGGTACTAACTGGGAAACCACCAGACTAATGTACTAATTCAGGACTAGATTCAGGAGAGATACAGATACGAATTCTTATTGGATGTATAAAATCAATGAACTTTTTCACCATGAATGAAAAACATGTACATACGGCCACATGGAAAAGTATAGGTACCACTTTTTAAAGTGGATCGTATTTCAGGTGGTATACTATTCTATGTAGCCCTTTCGGGCTCGTGGCGAGACCTTTACAAGATATGACCTACTTGACATAGGTCCTAAGGCCCCCAGGTGGGGCAGAGGGCGTCAATAGTTCTTCTCCATTGGGATGTGTCTTGGGCATGCCAAAGATCGGTCCGGTTTTGCAATATTTCGGTTTCTTGAATCGTTTGTTTTTGGACAAGTAGGTGATCACCTACTTGTCCAAAAACAAACGATTTTAAACGGCACAGCGGGTACTCGAGTACCCGCTGTGCGCTTAGTCTGCTGGTGGGACTGCCACCTCAGAGCAACATATCCTTTACAAGATATACTTACCGCAATTTAATTTATTATTCTTTATTGTACAAAAAATACAAAAGTAAACGTGAAATAGGAGGCTTAATAATAAGGTATTATCTACCAGCCAACCTTTGGGTCATGCAGAGAATTTTAGGTGATTTAGGTGAATTTTTGGGGATTTTTAAGCTGTCCATGTCATACGCGCCCCTGTGAATCCAAATTAGTGGTGGCTGAACATACGTGTTTTCCCAATTTAAGACAAATTCTTTAAATAAATATCTCTTCATTATTATGCTCAGCTAATGGTGTCAAGGTCAATGACCCAAGCGAAAGAAGGTAGCTTTGCTTACTAATTAGAGACTTGCATGGAATTCTCGATGCGCTTGAAAAGGATGCGTTTTGCATTATGCATCACATTTGCATTTTGCATCGGTTAATCAGGGTTTTACGTTAGTCTGTAGTTTGACGCTTACTTACATACAACTTTTTTCCTTTAATTAATTAAATAACTTGTATCAAAAATGTTTTTTTTTGTAAAATCTCTTGTTACATATTCCTTAGTATTTATATTATATTTGTTCGTTGGAAAAATTCACTGACAAGGCATTATTAATGTACCAAATTTATAATTTTGCTTTGTTATAAGCGATGTTGGATTAGGTTAAGCCTTTAATGAACACGCTGTATAAAATAAAATAAACAATAATAATAAATATCCGAAAAATAAATTATTGTGTTGTGATACAACTAGGAACCGGTTACTTATTTCTGAATATTTAGGTGCAGATGTCTCAACTCAACAGATTAAAAAGCGTTTCGTTAGTACCTACTTCGGGAATAGCATATAGGGCGACCGACACACAAAGTAAAAAAAATGCTTCGGGGATCTTTGAAAAGAGGGGGACATTTTGCGAAAGGGACATTTTGCGAAAGGGACATTTTGAGAAAGGGCCATTTTGCGAAAGGGACATTCTGCAAAATGGCCATTTTGCATAAGGGACATATTGCGAAAGGGTCATTTTGCGAGGTAACGCTTATATTTAGTGTGTCGTCATATTTTTATGGTTCTTTAGCATTTGCGACGTCTGACTCGTATTTTTTTTATATGTCCCCCAAGAGCATGGAAAATTAATAGCTTCATTTAATTCCGATAAATGTTGACCTTTGAACTTAACCTTAACGTACCTAAAGGTTAAAGCGCGAACTTTATCAGCTTGTATATACAGATGTTCTTCAGGATTTATTTTACATTCAAAATGTAATAAGGGACCGGACTACTTTTTTATGCTTCTTTGAAATACCTATCTTACAATAATAGAATCATCCGTAAAAGAATCACCTCCACAAACAAAGTATTTCCCAAGATATAGCAAAAAATAATTCACATTTTTAAGCGAGGTTTGGACTACTTTGGACGATATCAGAACGCCACTAACTAAACGTACATTAATATGACGTCACGCGTATAGGGTTGCCAGGCCGCCAAACCTAATAGCCGGACAGACCAGCCAGTTTGGCCGGCCATTTGGAGTAGAAAGGCCGGACACCCAACATTATTGAGGATTTTGTTTCAGTAATAATAGGTATGGCACTTCAGCCTGCGTGAGCGACCGACAGTCGACTCTCGTCGCCTGCGCTCGGCCACGCTCGTTTGCGAAATGTAAAAGCCGGACAGGCCGGACACCTTTTATTTTGGCCGGACACGCAATCAAAAAGCCTACCTATGTCCGGCTTTATCCGGACGCCTGGCAACCCTACACGCGTAGAAAATAGACTTTCCCTAAAATTTTGAACTCTAATAAATTAGCCCTGGAGAATAAACTCGTGCTGAAAAGTCGCAAAATGTGTTTAATTACATGTATTCTATCATAAAATTAAAATTATATATTTGTAACAATTCTCATACCTTGTCCGGTCCGGTTGTATTGTAAATTAATTACTTTATCTTTTTTAATGTTACCCGTAAACGATACGGGTAACATTAAAAAAAAAGATAAAACGATAAGACATGGGTAATAATAATTCCAAATCGTATTAACGATTGAGTGATGATATTGATTTCACAGCTAATAGGTAGCCGTCAAGGAGAATACAATGTATCCTATTTGGGTTACGTAGACCCAAGTATCCTTATCCTAACTAATAGGTATTATAAAAGCGAAAGTGAGTTTGTTTGTTTGTTACCTCTTCACGCTTTATCTACTAGAACCAATCTTCCTGAAATTTCGCATACACATAGTTAGAAGTACTGAGAAGGACATTAACTTAAGGACAACAGTGCCTTTTACCGGGATGAAAGGTACCCCTTTCATCCCGGTAAAAGGCACTGTTCCCGTGGGGAATTCACGGAGCGAAGCCGTGGGCAAAAGCTAGTCTGATATTTTCAACTTAAAAATTTCACGTGTTGCCGAGAAAGGGTCTTAGCGAACAGACAGATAGACAACACTCCTGTGATATCCTAGTGTTGCAGTTGTCCATAGAGGCAGCGGTGATCACTTACCGCGGTGAGCCGCTTGCGCCCTTTGTTATTATAAAAACTTTTTTCCAAAAAAAATTAACCGACTTCCATCATAAAACTTAAAATCATTAAATAACATTAAAGAAAAATGTATTAGCATGCTACCTACTGAATGAGGTGAAGTCGGTGCCAAGTGCAGGAGTAAGGGTGTTACGTAAGTTTAACTAGGCATTTTATATATACATTTTATGTATACATGATCTAATATAAATTTAGATTATTTAATATTTAATTTGGCACCGACTTCACCTCATTCAGTAGGTAGCATGCTAATACATTTTTCTTTAATGTTATTTAATGATTTTAAGTTTTATGATGGAAGTCGGTTCATTTTTTTGGAAAAAAGTTTTATTTTATCATTTTCAGTGCTTCTACACCTATTTTCTTTAATAAAAACTTTTCTTTCACTGGCTGAAAATAAAGAATTAAGAATTCGAAACTTTTTATGTTAGTTTGATTTGAAATGTCAGATCATGTCAAATTGTCTATTATTTTTGGCACATAAATAGACCGAGAGCCCGTGACGACCAAACCTTCCTTATTTTAGAAATGCTGAATGTTTCTCTGCGTGGTATATACGGGTAAAAAATAGTATCGACTAGGTATGAAGATTAGATCTTAGTTGAGTATGCAGGTAACATAGATAGCAAGGATGATTTTTATAGGTATTAAAAGCACCCTGGGGCCTCTCAAAGTAATATTAAATTAAGATTTTATAATAAAACAAACATAACTATAATTTAGTAAAGTTACAATGTCTAGCAGGGGTTTACATCTGCACCAATTGCCTGGTAATAGATGGCGTGATTTCTAATATTATTAGGAATAAAATCTTTAAAAACTTTACTTTGAGGAAATTGAGTTACCAATTTAAATGTTATTGCTACAAATAATCTGCCTAAGTAATCATGAACCAACTTTTTATAGTTGCTAATCGCTATTTCTATGTTGGGGACATACACAGAAAATTTTGAGTTTTAATAAAATAAGGAAGGGCATGCTGTCGCGGGCTTTTGCTCTATAATGCAATGTTGGTATTTTTATATTTTGTTAGGTATCTTTAAAATTACTGAACAGATTCTGACGTGGTTAAAATGGGACCAACTTGGGAATACACCATTACGAATAAAAACAATTTTGGAAATCAGTCCACAGTAGGCGGAGAAATCGGCGAACATACATAAAAAAAAAACATACATACATCGAAACATATAACCTCCTCCTTTTTTGGGAAGTCGGTTGAAAAGTGATCCTGTAACCGTTCCCTTTTTAACTTGTACGGAACGGAACCCCAAAATGGTAATGGTAGGTACTATCATTTTTGGGAAATCGAAATGGTACGGTATCAAATCACTAGGTACGATACGAGTGTCAAATTCCCTGAAAAACATCAACCAAATGAACAAAATTGTTCATGAGTCATTACGAAACGACTCATATTAAGTACTAGCTGTTGCCCACGGCTTCGCCCGCGTGACTTTGGCTTAGATGAAAAGTCTTTTTGTGTTCCAAACTGTTTCCTGTGTTCCAATCTTCGATTTTTATACGTCTACTTAACCAAGTTTTGCTAAGGCGCCATTTCCATATATGTTATAGTGTAGCTGGTCTCTTGGAGCTTTTCATCAGATGTTCCAGATCTTCAATTTTTATACGTCAGCAGAAAATGCTCATCAGGTTGAACGATTTTTGCTAAGGCGCCTTTTCCATATATGTTATAGTGTAGCTGGTCTCTTGGAGCTTTTCATCAGATGTTCCAGATCTTCAATTTTTATACGTCTGCAGAAAATGCTCATCAGGTTGAACGACTTTTGTTAAGGCACCATTTCCATATTACTTATAGTTTAGCTGTTCTGTTATGGTTCTTCATCAGGTGTTCCAGTTTTCAAAATGAATTATAGCCTATATGTTGCCCAGGCTTAATAGCTATACAACAAAAGTTTCATTCAAATCCGTCCAGTAGTTTTTGCGTGAAACGCGTACATACATACAGACAGACAGACAAAAAAATTCCAAGAATTTTTTTTTGTTTTCTATTATTCTTTTAAGTGTCCCACTATCCATTTAAGTCAAAAATACTTTATATATGTACAGACAAAATATTTTTACTGTTTTATTATATGTATAGATATAGATAATACAAATCATTTAATGGCTTCAAATTTTTCCAACGGCCACATCCAGATACAACCAGCTCAATTGATACAGGAATTATCTACTTTTCAACGGTTTTTGGGACTTGGAATGGAAGTGGGACCTTTGGCTATAATATTCTTTACGGAGTTTGATTTAGATTTAAGTACTATTACTTACTTTTTTATTAACAAAGAGTTCATAAAGTTTCTCTATATTTATGGTTTGATGCAGTTTGATGGCGTACTTAATAGTAGATTCTTTTAGAGTGCGTTTCATTTTACCCGCGCATATCCAGTCACTCACACAAAGCCAAAAGCTATTTTACGGCACACATGTTTAAGTGTCGCTTCTTTTCGCGTTAGTGTATCTTTTCTTTGGTTTAGGCGTAGCAGAAATTAGGTTAAGCTCTATTCTAATCCTAATCCTAACTAATATTAGAAATGCGAAAGTGAGTTTGTTTGTTTATTTATTTGTTTGTTACCTCTTCACGCTTTATCTACTGAACGAATCTTCCTGAAATTTCGCATACCCATAGTTAGAAGTACTGAGAAGGACATAGGGTACCTTTCATCTCAGGAAAAAGCACTGTTCTCGAGGGAAATTCACGCGGGCGTAGCCGCGGGCAAAAGCTAGTCTTACATAAAGCAGATTAGTAAAAAATAACTATACTTAATTACCAGAAATGAAGTATATATATATCTATGGTATGGTGTAACTATAAGTCATCATGAAGTTTGCTTTAATAGTTTCCATATAAGCAGATCGTTTCAAGGAAAACCGCATTAAGCACGAGTCATATTTATAATCTCGATTGTACTGGTTCCAACGTATTCTATTTGGACAAAATACTATTTACGGTGCTCGTAACTGGCTAGCATCCAACGATATACGCATTAGCACTTCAATGACGCTGTAATATTAGGTTGATTACTCTTAATATTAAGTTCAAAACTTGTGTTATGGGATACTAACTCTACGATACTATAGTTTATAACAAATACATAATATAAACATCAAAGACCAGGCCCTATCTGAAAAAGATCATTTTCCTCATGAACCTGGAACCTCCGGTGTGGCAGTCCGGAAAGGTCGTCAGCCAGGTCGACGTATATTAAGATACAAAGATCAAAAGGTTTAAGCCATGGAATTAATAAGTTTAATTCCATGGTTTAAGCACAAGTTAAAAAAATTAAAGAATGTTTTTTTCTATATCTATAGGTTTTAGCCTCTTTCGTTTTTGTTTTCGGCCAGCCTTGTTAGTTCGCTATGATTAATCATATCACTCCATCACGAGTTCAAACGATTTTGAATGAGCGATTTTTCGATAGCTAATTAAGAAAAAATCAATTTTCAAAAAGTCTCAACAGATAGCGTTTTATGAAAGCCGGTAGTAATATTGGCTGAACCTATATGGTGCGCTTTTACTTTTCAACCAGAGGCAGAGAAAAATCACATAACAGTTTGAAAAGCAGTTGCACAAATCACAATATAGATACTAGTTAGTTTTTTTCACTAGTTTATTTTTTTTTTAATGCCAATCCCGTGGATTTTTGCTTTTTGTATGGAATTTTTCTCTCCTTTACTAAGCGCCATCTATGAAGTCATTTGGAACTATTTCTTTTTTTAATTTGTGTCACGGAAAATCCCTCATTAGCATTGTGCCTGCGTCTACAATGTAATGAGATTTTATCGGACTCTTGTGTGCTATTTCTATTTGGTTAGTATAGTATGCTATTTCCATTTGGTTAAACGTGTTGTCAACCATTTTGCTGTGAAAGGAAGATAGATACATAATAGATGCGCTAATTGTATATTTTCATGCTTTTTTCGTCATTTATAACGTAACGTGCGGAGTTCGAGGTTTGATGTTGGAGAGATGTTTGTTTGTGAATTATTGTTAGGATAGAGCGAGCTAAGCGAGCAAGTGTCTCCATTTCAAGACTGGCCGATTTTGCTTTTGTCGGGATGTTTGTTTGTGTGTTTATTTGTTTGTAGAAATATCCAGACCTCTTCCCTTTACATGGCATGGTATAAAAATAAGTCATAGTAGAAATCCCACTAAATCTAGTGGGATTTCTACTATGATTTCTTCTCATATACAGCGATCTCTCATATGTAAAAATCAGCGACGGTATCCACATAGTACCGGTTGATAAGTGGATCGGGAATCGAATACCACTATTAAATTCCCGAAACACTTATAAATGGATTTCAATCATATTTAGAGGAAACATGGTACGTCGGATTCCCAACAGGGTGACGAAAAAAAATTCAGAAAATGGTAAAAGGGGGAAATGGTGATGTTCGTTTTAGTACTACATAGCAGTAAGTACTACGTAGCTACGGTGAGGAGACTGTCAGCGAGATATGTTCAGAGAACCACTAATATTTGTATCTAATCAGTTTTAAGCCGTATTTCTCTATGTCGGTATATAGAATACAAAGTCGATTTAGTTACCTACACTACACTATTTATAAAGTAAATTTTTTCATAATTGTCCTATTATGCAAACAATCTTACCATGTCTTTAAATGATTTTACAACAATATAAATTAAAATAGACTTTTAAGGAAATTACTTTCGTGGTTAATAAATGTTTTACTTAAGAATAGGTTTGAACTAATATTTGATTTATGTTCATCAAAATTCATAAAAAAGTACTGTGAAGATTGTTTACATAATAGGACTATTAAGAAAAAATGGAGCTTACAATCATGTCTAAAAAGCATGATCCAGTTTTTTCCATTAACATTAATAAAAATGAGTGCGTACTGGTTATTGCTGCTTTGTGCAAACTATCTTGAAATTTTTATAACATGCCTTATCTTGTAGTAAATTATATCAACTGATTGGAGGCTTAGATATGTACTGTATCATGAGCATAACTTTTTACAGGGAATTTTGAATGTCAATTTAATCATAAAACTCTTCCGAGTGACTGACAGACAAAGCATAGCCGAACATACTGGGCTCAGAAAGCTGAAATTTGGCATGTAGGTTCCTTAGGGAATGTAGGGGAAGGTCTAAGATAGGATTTTCCGGGACCGGGGAAAAATGGGATTTTTATGCGCGTAGATATGAAGTCGCGGGCATAAGCGAGTGCTGTCTTATTAACTCATGTATTTTCACGAAAGGAAATCAACAAGTATTTATTTTTTTAAAAAAACGGCTACTGCTGCCACTAGATGGCGGTAGTCGTAAAAGTCCTTTCAGATTTTACACAGCCTTTAGGCAATTAGGCGACTTGAATAAAATCTGACACCAGTGCTAGTAATAACCAGTTTATTCTAAGTCTATCGATGAGAGAAAGCATGCTCTACTTCTTGAAGGCGACCTTCTAAAGCCTGAGAACTAACATTCAGCTACCATAAATAACTTTAATCAGTTTGTTCTTTGACCTACTTTGCTGTGGCCTTATGGCGGGGTGATCATTAGATAGTGTTATCAAGGGCTTTTACTATGTAGGTGTCCTGTTACTATGTAGTCCGTTGTAATAGGGAGACTAAGCGCAAAAGTTTTTCCAATAATTAGCACCTTCCCTGTCACCTAGCCAGCCATAGTGAACAAAAATAAGTACACTTCGCTTTTATTTTGACGCGAAACTAAATGTTTGTTACCTCTTCACTTCACACTTTATCTACTGAACCAATCTTTCTGAAACTTTGCATACATATAGTTAAAAGTAGGTACTGAGAAGGACATAAACCTTTCATCCCAAAAAAAAGCACTGCTACCGTGGGGGAAATGACGCGGGCGAAGCCGCGCGCAAAAGCTGGTATAAATACATATAACACAAGATATATACGACTAAATACGTAAAATACGAGTATAATGGTGAATTTGCACAAATTTATGTGCTGTTGGCCACACCACAAGTAGGTAGATATTAATTCCCAGCAAGATCTAGGCTCAGTACGTAGCTGGTTTACTAAAACAAGTACCTATATGTTTATATATGAACAATATGGAGTTATATTCTGGGCCGGAACAGCTCGTAATAATAATGGGCGCCTAGGGAGCTACCCACTATATTCTAAAGTTGTTTGTATGCAAATCCCTTGTTTCGTAGCTTTGGTTTTATTATGCGATCACTAGTTATGATCCAAGGTAAAGGCAGGACACTAAATAACTCAAGACAGAAAAGATCTATATCTTTTAGATAGATATATAATATAAACAAGCTAATTATTAAAAAATAAAAAACACGACTGACAACTTACATACCCTATATCACTCGGGGAAATGCAAGGAATCTAACAATACCTCTCACATCAAAATCTGTTAAGCCATTTAGGACTTATGGTGGAATAAAGAAACTTACATACATACTTACATACATGAACCCTAAATAAAAAACATAACACTCCTATTTTGGTCAGTCGTGTAAAAAATAGATAAATTGCATCAAACTAATTTAAAACTTTTGCCTTACATATATAAGGCTAAGTTGGTAGTATGTGTTGAAAGATGGAAACTACTAATAAATTTAATGATAAGTTGCTGAAGAATCTAAGAGACTGATATCTTTAGAGTACCTTGACGATCTTTCGTGCAGCAGCTTTAAAAGTTAGATAAATAGATCAACACTTTATTGCGCCATTTACAGAAAAGAAATACAAAGTAGTAACAAAAGTAAATACGTATATAAATGAGCGCAAAGGCGGGTTTATCGCAAATGCAATTTCTTCCAGCTAACCTTTGGGTGGAAGGAAATATACGTGAAAGTTAGCATAGCCATGATGGTCGACAGTAAGCAGCAATATTATAAGAAGTATGTTCAATCAATAGGTACTAATTTGATAAACTACGCATGTATTGAGAATAACGATGGACGCCAAGGCGTTTGTTGACGTATCAGATCAGGTGTGCCCAGTCCATATCCGCGTCATCCCATAAAAATGAACATAAAAAAACAAACAAACAAAAACAAAAAAATAATTGTTAAATGTTATCAAAGCATTTCAATCCACGTGCGTATGTCGTAAAACGTAAATAAACTTTTTTTTAATAAACAATTGCAGAGCGTACGTGAACCGTGACGTCAGCGATAGGAAAGATAGTCTTTCGTAGTAAATTGGATTATTTTTTAGGTTTATTTTTCTAATAATTATTATATTAAAACTATTTTTGTAAATCAGATTTAAACTTTCTAGTTAAATCATTAATGATCTGTTTGAAAAGAATAAGTACAAACAACACACGTTGGTTGAAAAGCACAATTTATCTGAGAATCTCCATTCCATCTACTACTCGGAGGTCCAAAATCCTTGACAAAATGTTAATTAACCATCCCTCGAACAACATCTCCAAGTTTCATTAAATTCCGACCTTTTTCTACGAAAGTTCACTTTTTGCCACTCTGTCGACCGGCCTATACCCACTAGTACCCACCCACTATTCAGCTAAGCGTGGCCTTCGAGTCTCACGACTCTTGGCCCTGTCTGTAAAGACATGATTCTATGTATGTATGTATGTAATATACCTACCTACTTACTTTTACGAATGACAAAATCAAACAGATAAATCAAAGATTGGGTTTTATTTATCATCTCTATGTGAATGATTAAATGTCAAAAAGCAATCGGATTAATTTGATTAATTAAGCATATTAATTTACGTCAAACAAGTGTTATTGTATTTATCATGACAAAAATAAAATAAAAAAAAAATAAGATAAAAAAATTAATAAAAAATATTACTTTTTTTTTGTAGATAAAGCGTTTTGTTTTGGGAAACAAACGAACCCTTCTTAAGAATATCTAAGCATGTTTTCTTACAATACTATCTACATAAAATGTAGTTAGTAAAATACTTTGGAAAAATTCTCAAGATACCGACGACACTGATAATACGACTTTGATAAGCCAAATTTTCCTAACAAAATGCAAAACAGTAAAAATTATCTGTTGATAAAATGGCGTGATTGCACCATAAATCAAAAAATAAGTTTAATTTTTACTGTATGTGCAGGTTTTTAGTGTGCATAAAATTGGGTAGAACCAAAAGTACTTATAGGTTTCAGAAAAGTACTTACTTATAGTTTTTCTCAGAAGGCAAAAGTGGTTTTATTTTCCCTATACCTATTTCAAAAGCTAAGTAATTCTCAGAACACTGGCCATTAGAAACAATGAAAAACAAAAATTACGAAAATCGCCGTTCCATTTAAGTTTCATGATGACGCGCGCTTTCTACGTACAATACAAAGTGCGTGGGTGCGTAGGCAGAGTCTACGTTTCGGTACACGTGTTTTCAAGGGCGGATCCAGTCTCCACGACCATGCGATTTAAATTCTATCGGTTTTTGTTTTTTTTTAAGTTGTCAGCTTGTCATTGAAAACCATTCGAAACTAACTTCACTAAACTGATTTTTTGTACGGTGTGTAAAAAATATTTCAGAAAAAACTAGATATGATAATAAATTTTATTAATGTTTATTTACAGTAATTTATTTTCCACTAAAAGAATTAAATATATTGAAAGTTAAATTAAATGCACATATTATTTTACAAAAAAAATTATTCTTCGAATTTTGATATGTAATTGCCACTAAACAACGCACCAGCGCAGTCAAAATCAAGGAAATATTTATTTAAAAAATTTAAAAAAAATAAGTATGTATTTAGTTTTTCACTACATTTTTTTATTGTAACAATTTTTTTTCTGCAGGCCGTACATTGTCAAAGAGACCGGAGTAAAGTTGCCAAAGCCCGACCCTATTTAAATTCTAATCGGACTGTAAGGGTTGGTTGCGTACATATGGTTGAGTGCGTCGTCTATACTCAAAATTAGCCCGGAAACAGTCGCGGGCTTGTTTTGAGTGTAGGAGAAAATTACCTATTACGTCCCAGGGAGGGGTCATGGACCCACCCCCTAAATACGCCTCTGTATGTTTACGACCGCAAAACAAACGAGAGTAACGACCCAATTTACCAGCGGTTGTTTGAGTCGACACCTTTGATTATCTGATAATATACGGTTCATTAGCTTTGTTGGGTCTAATCAATCCATACAACTAAAGTAGAGCTGTGTAGGGAATAAAAATAATTAAGACACATACTTAGAACATCGAGATATTATGTACTTACGTAGTAGTTGTATTTCGATGACTTAGAACAGTTTTCTTGTCTGCTGCTCTAAACTATTACTATTATTATTACTATTATTAATACTACTATTATACTATTATTACTATTATATTATTTATTTATTTATAAAATAAATAAATTACTCTTATAAGTAGGTAGGAAAATTACTATTATTATTCTCACGTAGATTTATCCATTCTTCCAATTTTCAGGAAAGTACTATTCAGAAAGTTATATATGCAGGAGAGAAACCGCGGGAAAGTCTTGTCTACCAATATTTATTATCCATATCCTGCCGCCATTTTGTGTACATTTTGTCTAGTAGCTGTAAGTATAAAATTTATCAAAAGATATCTTAATTTTTACTGTAAGATTTAGACAAGGATTTAGATAAAATCGAATGCATCACCTTTTACCTAATGAGAGGTTAAGTTCGATTCCTGTAAATATATACTGTCTTATAATTTATTATCTGTAAGTATACAAAAAATCCTATATATAACTAGCTGTTTAGAAAAAAATGATGGTTCAATCTCTGGTCAGTTCGGCATTCGATTAATAATTTAATGTTTTAAAATATTTATGAAGAAGTTTGAAAGGTGGAGAGTTGAAGGGCTTGAGTCTTCAACTACGGATGGAAACATCAAGTCAGAAATACAATTTATTATTATATTAGATATTAAATAAAGTGATTGGTACCTAAATTACAGTTTAATTAACGACACTGATAGACCTTACTTGCCAAAAGTGCCAACTAGTGAGCGGAAATACGATAGGTATTAAGTACCTAGTAATAGTAATAAGTAGTAATGGCCGTAATACCCTCATTATTTATGGCTGCTCTATCCCAAGGAAGTGGCCCTTACCAGTTACGGTCGTTCGAGGAATATGGCCAATATGCTCATTTCAAGTTAACGTGTCCTTTCAAGTATGTGGTCGTTCGAAGGAAATAGCCATGGATGGGGCGTTCAAGGGGTATCCCTTGAACACCCCATCCTATGGCTATTTAAACGTCCATTTCGTTACGTTCAAACCATAATTCCTCATGTCACCAAAAGTCAAATCAAAAACTTTCTGCATTCTGAGCAAAAACTTTTTAGGAAGGTACCTACTCTGTTATAAAAACAGAATCGTCAATGTGATTTATCCTTTAGATTAATTAAATGAATGCAGTGAACGAAATGAAAGTGAGATTAAAAATTTTGGGATTTATTATCTACCTATATGAATATTCGGGAACCAAACAATAAAAAAATAGCTATTGTGATATAAATATAATTTCTTAAAAAACTAACATTAAAAAATCCACATTGTGTATCACAGATTCAACACTACAGAAAACCTGACCTAGGTATAGGTACCCTCAGGTACCTATCTACTTTCGTAAGATATAGATTCAAAAGGTGTTTTTTTTATTATTATGCAGGTATTAAAATAAGTAAAAAATAAGTAAGCAATCCTATATTTACAGTTCCAAACAATAACTACACAATAATTTGCAATACAAACTATAAGTACATAGGTAGGTAACTAATAGAAAACGTAATATGTTACGAGATCACATTACTTAGGTAAATAAAAATATTAGAACTTATTTCTACTTTAAATATTATTTATAAAATTTTTGATGCTCAAAATGTTGGCAGTTAATATAAATAACATTGATTTTTTATTCAATAACATAAATTTACATATTTATATACATTTCAACACTAAATTAAATAAGTAAACTAAAAACTAGCTTAAATTAACATTAATTTTTGATTGTTAATTTAAATTTAAACTACAAATTTCAAAAAACTTTATACACGCACCGCGTAGAACCGGAGATATTAATAAATTAAATTAAATACCTAATAAATTCCACGCACGAAGTCGCGGGCAAAATCTAGTCATAACAGTAGTTACGTAGTTACATAACATTAAAATTATTATTATTATGATATAATGTATGACTGTATGTGCTACATACATGGACAATTACAATTTTTGATATAACGTATGACTGTATGTGCATACATGGATATTACAATTTTTGATATAATGTATAACTTTGTGTGCTACATACATGTACAATTACATTTTATCTTTTCACTATAAATAGGATATTCAAAAAGTCCATTATTTAAAAAAAATGTGCGGTTAAGTTATACATGTTAAATTTTTTCCATACCTCATATTTAAATGTACATATTAGTTTCTAAATGTCAGATGTTCATATGACCTTTAAACGGCAATTTGCTCATTACATTCGGTAGGTAATATAATGTCAACTCTTATATGTATAATAGATAGTATTTCAGAAAAGTATACCTAATACTTGTTTTTGACATGTTCTGCTCCATGAAACTGAACCACCGTTTTAATACCCGAGAAACATGCATTTAAATGATAGTATGAGAGGAAATATCTATTATAAATGCTGTAAATACTTGCCCTACGATAACTGTTTAAACACTCAAAAGATAACATTATTATGACTGACTCCTGACTAGATCAATCACAAGGCTGATAATAGGTATTCGCAAGAAATAACATTCTAGAAGTGTAATAATTTTACCACTCCGCATCCGTACAACTCTTCAGAAACGAAGTCACAAGAACATGGTATACAAAAACGAGTATAAAATACTCGATTAAAGACAACACTTTCTATTTTCATCGACGACATCAGCTGACACCGAGACGCTGAGATGTTCCCAGAAAGAACAGGTAAAAAGTATCACTTCACAGGTATTTACAACTAGTTCAACACTCCTCAGGCAACACTGGTAGACTAAGGTACTGACGCCTGCTTCTACGCCTCTTTTGCGTCCTGCAATTCTTCAGTTCCATATTACTGCACTCCTTATCTTCTGGTAACGGAGGGAGACCACGTTTTGGACGTCTTGGTATCACGCATTCTGTTGCGTAATTATTGAGGTCCTTGCTCCTCAACATATCAACATCAGCGTATGTCAAATGAGGGGCAAATTTCACCAACATTTTAGTTTAGATGTGACGCGTGCGTACCGTCCAACGTGAGCGAACTAACTGTGCATCGATAAATTATTTTTGGATTAGTGCCTTGCATACGAAAACAATCATGTAGTAAGTACCTAGTAGATTCTGTTGAGTTTAGTAAACATGGTGCTGTGCCAAATTAATGTACTTACGATTTCCAGTGGTGTAATGTGAACGTAAATATTGGTTGTTGTATTTATGGTTACGCTAAGGTTATCCGATTAGAGGTCGAATTGGATTGATGTTATGCAAATCTAAATAAATTGATATGTCAGAGATGATCAAAGAATGATAGAAGATAAGATAAACATAAATACGTTTTAGGTACTCACTCATGTCAATCCTACTAGTAGTATTATAAATGCGAAAGTTTGGATGTGAGTTTGTGAGGATGTTTGTTACTCAATCACACAATATCTACTGGACGGATTTCGATGAAATTTGGTATACGGCTAGAAAAATACCGGGAATAGCACATAGGGTACTTTTTATCCCGAAATTCCCACGGGAGCGAAGCCCCAGGGCGCGGCTAGTAATATGTAAATGCATGATAAGTTTTTAAAGTTTTTGTCCGTAATTTAGGTGATGGCAGCCCTATTTCCATTCCACTTAAGATTTTAAATAGGAACAAATAAGAATAGGGCTCCAAACTTGTCCCGATTTCATCATCATAGTTTATCAGGTCAATCATTTGGTTACAATTCGTACAATGACAGGAAGCAGGCATGAATCATCGCTTCTAGAGCGGGCGAGGGCCCATAATACAATGCGTGATAGTTAATTAATTTATTAGTATACAAATAGTAGTGTTACTCAGTTTATGGCTGCGTGATATCATATTTTTTCATCATGTGACAAACTTAAAGATAATCCTAATATACATAATATCATATAGTATACATTTATTTGCAAACCATATGATTATACAAAAAATGCAGACAATGTTTAATCGACAATCGGGGCGAGGTGACGTGTATCCTAACTAATATTATAAATGCGAAAGTGAGTTTGTTTGTTTGTTGGTTTGTTTTTTTGTTTGTTACCTCTTCACGCTTTATCTACTGAACTAATCTTCCTGAAATTACGCATACATATAGCTGGAAGTACGGAGAAGGACATAGGTTACCTTTCATCCCGGGAAAAAGCATATAATAATATAACATATGGGTTGCTAAAATTACACTACAATATTAAAACAGTCAACAACGTATTAAGTATGCCGCTACTTCAACAAAGGTTTATTCAGAAAATAATACTGATATTGCAAATGAAACTTAACAACGTATGTAGATATTAGATTGTTAAGTTTCATTGCAACACATTATTATTTTCTGATTGAATTTTGTTGAAAATAAATCAAATATTATTTCAAACCTAAACATTCTAAAGTAAAACATTTATTAACCACGAAAGTAATTTTCTAAAAAGTCTATTGCACAACGAGCGTCAAGCTCGAAGCATTACTCTCGACTCGTCATATCAAAATCGCGCCAGTTTCGGAACATAAATTGTCTCTGAACTCTGAACATGAATACAATATATTCATATTATAATTTATATTGTTGAAAAATCATAAAAAGACAAGGTAAGATTGTTTACATAATAGGACAAGCAGGAAAAAACGGAGTTTAAGTACAGCGTCGTAGGCGTCGTAGCTCGTAGCTATAGGGTCGCTCGGTCTACGACGACCTACGTCGTAGACACGGTCCCATAGGCTACGAACGAAGCTACACCCTTGGTGTAGACAGGATGTAGCTTCGTTCGTAGCTTGTATGTAACCCATTTTAGACGAGTTTTCTACGCTACGACATAGGTCATCGTAGGCTCGTAGAGCTATGTAGCTATGGTGGTGGATGTATGTACAAGGGCTGTCCAGAGCATATCCTGGTCCAGAGTGCCCAGTTCACAGCATAAAGTACCTATATATATATTTATCATTGAAATGTCACTATTATATTACTTATAGCACAAGCATAAGTAGTATAATAGTGACATAGCTATAAAGTTATGACATTAAATATACCATTAAAATATCGTGAGATAAGGACATAGGTACTAATTATTTCAACCTTAGAAAATCTAGAGAATATTTCAACGAATAAATAAATCAAAGAAAAAAAAGTTTTTTTTTTCTATGTCTATGAAATCAATATATTTTACATACAGTTTATTTATTACTTCTATGGGCTATTGTATAAAAATCCGGCTCGACGTAGGTACCACAATTTAATTTAACCGCCCATGTCAAATGTCAGTCGGTCACGATATATTTGAAATTAGAACGACATTTTGCGACAGTCAACTATAAGTTGACGTCTCAGTGTGGCGCCACCGTTGCTTTTAAAATAGAAATTTTAATAGCTTAGCCATTAGTTCGCTTTTTTGCCACGCGCCTTTATATAGGTACTTAATGCGTTGATAGCCGAACGTTCAGTTTAGCGCAGTAAATAGACGAGAATCAAATTACAAACGGTCCAGTAATTGTGAATTTTATGAAATATTGTGTAGGATTATTGTGAGTATTCAAAATAAAAAGGGCACAATTGCCAAGTTTCCGCGTCCGTAGTAATCTTAAAAAAACTAAAAAAAAAAAAACTTTCTTCAGATTAAGCTCATATTTTCGTTTAGATGCATTTTTGCTAGGAAAGTGTTCTACAAAATCTTGTAGATAATTAAATTTCCTATTATTTACAATTTACATTTTGTATCTAGGACTGATAGTTACCGAGATGTGTGCTCATAAAAAAAAATAAAAAATCTTCTTTTACTGAAATTTGTCAAACTTTTCACTTCAGAACGCTGTAATCTAGTTATGGCATATTTTAGGAGAATAAGTATTGGAACAAAATTTATAGGGAATTTAATTACCTACAAAACGCATTTGCATTTTTCTTAACCAACCCTGCAGAATGGGGAGTAAAACTCAATATTAAAACTACGGAATATTGCTTTTTTTTGTTATAATATTTCATTTTCTGCTAACTGCGCCTCGGGTCTTCGCTCCCGTGGGAATTTCAGGATATAAAGTAACCTATGTACTATTTAGGTATTTAGGTATTTTTCTACTAGTATACCAAATTTAATACAAATCCGTCCATAGTTCATTGAATAAAGACCAAAATAGAGCTAAGGGTAGGGTTTACTTACAAATGGTTCAATAGTTCTGAATTTTTGATATGTTATTTAGGATGGTTAGTAAATGTTTAAAATGCAAGAGGCACAATTTCTCCGCCCTTCCACGCCCGCCATATGTTGAAAAAACAAAAAAAAAATTGCCACTTTATTCAGATTTGCGCTCTCACTTTCGTTTAGATGCATTTTAGCTACATTTGAGTTCTACACAATGTTGTAAAAATAAATTTCCTATAATGTACATTTTATATTTTGTTTCTAGGACTAATAGTTATGGAGATGTGCACTTTAAAAAAATCGCATTTTTGATCGCATTTGGAAATTTGTCAAACTTTTTACTTCAGAGCTCTGTAATTCATTTATGGCCTACTCTAGGAAAATATATATTGGAATAAAATTTGAAGGAAATTTAATTACCTACAAAACACATGTAATTTTTTTTAACCAACCCTATGGAGTAAGGAGTAAAAGTAAAAGTTAAAATATTACGTTTTTGCTATCATATTTTATTGTCTACTAGCTGCACCCGGGGGCTTTACTCCCATAGGAATATTGGGATAAAAAGTACCTTATGTGCTAGCCCTGATATTTTTCTACTAGCATACCAAATTTTATCGAAATCCGTCCAGTAGATTTTTTAAGATTGAGCAAGAAATATCACATCCAAACTTTTTCATTTTAAAATCGGGTTTCTTTCCCAATCTTTATTGCTGATGAAGCAAATATTATCTAATATCTGTACTTGATAATGTCCGCAGACACTTTTACAGTGTCCCGATCAGGTACCGGTTACACACCTGCGATGAATCACACTATAAATGGGAAAGTTTGGATGTGATATTTTGGTGTCTCTATTGTTTCCCTAATTTTTTGTACTCCAATGTAGTTTGGTGCACAAACTTTAGTACAACATTTTTTCGTACATTTTTATGAATTCTAATTAAGTTTAGCCTATTTTTGATTGCCCTAAGTTTTTATCGCCGTATGTTTACGTGGAATGTGCTCCTAATAATTTAATAATTTATCGCAAGGCATTGAGTCAAGGCACCATTATTTTACTAATAGTTCTTAAACAAAGATAGCGTATTTGGACGAATCTGTGTGTGCTGAGTGCGGCGTGGTAAAGTCGGTTGGTATAATCTGGGCCCAGCTCTGTACGTAAGGCTGACCTACCGAAAAGCAGCAGAACTTCGCTAAGAAGACCAACAGGTGAGCCCAAGTCGCTATCATTATAAAATTCCCTTCTTTTCAATTCAATTTTCAGAATTTGCAAATCATGTTTTAACACGCAAAAATCAAATTTTCGCTATCGATACAGTCTGCTTTATAAACATTTTTGGTCCTTCGAGCCGGATTCTATTGAAATAGTACCTTTTTTCGTGAATTTTGGGTGTTTTAGCGTGATTTTGCAAAATTCTTTGATTTTTTATTTGTGCGAAGGTACTTGATAAATTGCCTTGTGAAACTTTTCGTCGCGGTAAATTGTACGCCATCTTTTGTCGTTTTCGTTAGGTTGGCAGTACAACTTACTTTTTCTCGTATTAATTTTTTTTTCGTTTTCGTATATTGGTAGACAGAGCTTTCTGTCAAACGTCAAAGTTGAAACGTCAGCTCGAGTGACATTTCAAGTCAGAGGTTCTGTTTACATTTTCGTTTGTCGTGTTTTATTTTTAAAAACTTTCGGTTTAATTTAACTTAAATTAAAACAAAATGAGTTCTAATAATAGTGATGTTGAACCCGTAACTATAGACGCATTCCGCGTTGCCCGAGATTATTGTGTTATGCGGTTAGAACACATGGAGACTTCGGACTTACAAGGATACAATGAATTTGACTTCAAAGACATTGAGAAAGACTTTCATGAAGCTCAAATGCGTATCTTGCGGCCGCTTTCTCAAGAGCAACGAATTGCGGAATATTTAGTAACGAAAGATTTTGAAGATAGGTTAAGGTCGGTTAAATTTAGACTTAGACAGAATTCTCATAGTAATCTTAGTGTTAGTGATACTAAACCTGTTTTCGAAAGTAATCTAGCAAAATTGCCGAAAATATCAATTAAGCCCTTCGATGGGAAACTTGAAAATTGGGTTTCCTTCAAGGAACTCTTTGATTCGTTAATTCATCAGCGGAAAGATATTTCTGATGTTGAAAAATTACATTATCTTTTGTCGAGTGTTCAGGGTTCCGCTTATGAATTAATAAAAAGTTTTCCATTATCAAATGATAATTATGGCAATGCCTATGAGACTCTGTCTAATTATTATGACAGGAAGAGACAAATTGCGGTCTTGTATTATGAAAAGATGTTGAACTGTGAAGCAGTTAAGAATAAACATGATTTAGATAGAGTGTTTCGGACATTTAATGAAAATTTAAACATTTTGGCAAAATTTAATCTTCCTGATCAGAATTTCATGCTGTATTATTTATTGTGGTCAAAATTAGATACTGCTACCCGTGAGGCATATGAATTGCAACTTACTTCCAATGTTGATGTTCCAAAATTTGATGATTTGAAAAATTTTGTTGATAAAAGAAGTAAAGCTTTAGAAAATTCAAATGTTAAGCCGTCCAATGTTAAACCTGTGACCAAAAATAAAACAGCACTTATTGTTTCAAATTCGACCTGTGTCTTTTGTACTGGCCAGCATAATCTTGCCAGTTGTAGTGAATTTCTTAAACTTGACAGCAATAAACGTTTTAATTTTGCTAAGGAAAAGGGTCTCTGTATCTTATGTTTTTCGAATAACCATCGAGTGAAAGTTTGTCGTGCTTCTCGTTGTAGTGTGTGTAATCGTTCACATCACTCTTTGTTACATTTCACTAAAAATACAGAAACATCCGATTCTACAGAAACTGGTAATGCAGTGCCTGCCAGTAACTGCAATGGTAATACGGTTTTAACTTCACTGACTGGGGAAAGTACTATTTTATTTTCGACTATAAAGGTTTTTATTAAAGATAGTTTTGGTAATTTCCATCCAGTGCGCGCACTTCTCGATTGTGCTAGTGCATGCAATTTTATTTCGGAATCCTGTGCTAACACACTAGGATTAAATATTTGTCGCGGCCAACATGCCGTATCCGGCATTGGCAACTCTGTCGCAAAGCCACTCGGCTCACTCGTTTGTGAGATAAGGCCTCTTGGCAAACAAAGCTTTTCGTCGAGTGTCAAATTCGAGGCTCTTGTCTTACCATCAATATGTGCGGACCAACCGACTCAACTTGTCGATCCGTCGAGGTGGTCACACATCAAAAACTTGTCGCTTGCTGATCCTGACTTTTCCCGCCCAGGGCCAGTGGACATGCTGCTTAGTGCAGACATTTTCGCTTCGTCATTGTTACCTGGTCTTCGGCGGGGAAGCCCGGACAACCCACCGCATTAAATACTGTATTTGGGGTGGATTGTCATGGGCGAGTGTGACAGGAAGCAGCTAACACCTACTCGTCGTAACAATAATCATTGTCTTTTCGTATCGAATCTTGATGACTCCTTGAAGAAGTTCTGGGAGTTGGAAAATGTTAGCTCTCCGAGCAAACCCTTGTTGTCGAAGGAGGACCAACTCTGCGAGGATTGGTTCGCCAAAAATTATTGTCGTAATAAGGAAGGCAGGTTTGTTGTTCCCTACCCTTTGTCGATCCAACAAACAAACCCACTTTCTTCAATTCGCGCGAAATCGCTTTAAAACGTTTTTTATCATTGGAACGCAAGTTCAATAATAATCCAGAGTTCAAACGGTCTTATGTCAATTTTATGGAAGATTATGAAACTCGTGGTCATTTAGAAGAGGTACATCCTCCTGCTTCTAGTGAGGGCCAGTTCTACTATATCCCGCATCATGGCATACTGCAAGATTCTGTAACCACACCTCTGCGCGTTGTCTTCGACGCTAGCGCCAAGGACGCCAGAGAATTTTCGTTAAATGCCACTCTTTTATCTGGTCCTAAGCTTCAGACTAATATTTTTGACCTGCTCGTTCGTTTTCGTTGGCATGCTGTCGTCTTCACGGGCGATGTGATGCAAAATGTACAGGCAGATATTGGTCTCTGAAGAAGACGCTAATTATCAGCGCATTCTGTGGCGGCCCTCAGCTTCCGGCCCTGTTCGTGATTATCGTCTCAAAACAGTGACATATGGTGTTTCTGCTGCCCCGTTTCAGGCGCTTCGTACCATGGCTCAACTTGCCAGTGATGCCATAGACACCTACCCAAATGGTGCAGCGGCTCTCGCTCGCGATATATATGTCGATGACGTCGTCACGGGCTCGGACTCTATCGAACAAGCTCGCTCACTTCAGATGGAACTCACAAATATTTTGTCGTCGGGTGGATTCCATCTGAGAAAGTGGACCTCTAATAACAGCGACTTTTCTAGAAGGTCTTCCTTCCTCGGATCTTTACTCACAGGATTTCATAAATTTCGAAGAAATGTCTGACATTTCGCTAAAAATATTGGGATTGCGTTGGCAGCCCAAATTAGATTCTTTTCGTTTTCGTGTCGTAGATACTCATCAAGGACGTTGCACAAAACGCACCATTCTTTTCGGAAATAGCTAGGATATTCGATCCGTTAGGCTTCCTTTCGCCTGTAACGTTCCTCGCCAAGTACCTAATGCAGTTGCTCTGGACTTCTGGCGTCTCTTGGGACGACGAGGTTCCGGAAAATATTGGGCTTGAATGGCAGGAGTTTAAGGCTCAGATGTCGTCATTGAGTTCGGTAGATATTCCACGTCGCATTGTCGGAGAGTTCGAACAACTCCAGCTTCACGGATTTTGTGACGCTTCTGAAAGAGGCTATTGTGCAGTTATTTTTTGTCGTACACTTAGTAAAAAAAATAGTGATATAGCTGTGCATTTGGTTTGCGCTAAGTCCAAGGTTGCACCGTTGCGTAAATTGTCGATACCACGTCTTGAATTGGTTGCAGCAGTTCTGTTATCGAACTTGATGGCATCAGTTGTGGAGGCCCTAAAGCCTTTTTATGCGATAGGTGAAATTTTCGCTTGGTCGGATTCCAGTGTCGCCTTGACCTGGATCAAATCGTGTCCATCCAAATGGAAGACATTCGTCGCCAATCGCGTAAGCCATATTCAGGAAATAATTCCTCCCGACTGCTGGCATCATGTACGAACTACTGACAATCCAGCAGACTGTGGTTCTCGTGGGCTTCTACCTAACGATTTAGTTAACCTAAGTTGTTGGTGGAGCGGACCAGTCTGGCTCAAGCGCCCCAGTGAACATTGGCCTAAGTCAGCGCTAACCTTAGATAGAGATACTCTAAATGACGAACGGAAACTTACGGTTCTCGTGACATCTAAGAGGGATAATTTAGTGGAAAACCTCTTGGAGAAGTTCTCCTCGTTGAGAAAAGTGCAACGTGTCTTGGCCTGTTGTTTTCGGTTCACCGGAAACTGCAGGAAAAACCTTGTCGAAAATCGTGTCGTTGGTTCGTTGCAACCATATGAGATTGACCGGGCGCTAAAGTTCCTGGTTGCATCTGTGCAAGAGCAAGAGTTTGCGACGGAGTTGGAGGTGTTAAGGAGTAATTCGCCCAATTCACTTCCGAGAAGTTTTCGCAAACTGTCTCCGTTCCTTGACGAGGCGGGTCTTATCAGGGTGGGCGGTCGCCTGGCCAATGCAAAAATTAAGTTTGAAGCCAAGCACCCGCTACTGTTGCCCCGCGGTCATCGTCTCACTGTTTTAATAATCCAGGAATATCATACTCGTTTCATGCATCCTGGTGCGCAAACTCTTCAGAACCTTATTGCGCAGAACTTTTGGATATTGTCAGTGCAAACGCGCCATTCGATCGGTCATCTCAGGCTGTATTAAATGTTTTCGTGCTCGTCCTCTACTTGCCCCTGCTCCCTTAATGGGAAATTATCCGTCGTATCGTGTTAATCAAATTAAATGTTTTTCGAGTTCCGTCGTTGATTACGGTGGTCCTTTTAATATAGCTCTCGGACGTGGTCGTGGTGTTAAGACCTTTAAAGGTTATATTTGTGTTTTCGTTTGCACCTCTACGAAAGCTATCCACATCGAACTCGCATCTGAATTGTCAACTGAAGCCTTTCTCGCCGCTCTGCGACGATTTATCGCTCGTCGTGGTCGATGCAATCATCTTGTTTCCGACCAGGGCCGAAACTTCATCGGTGCAAGCAATTATCTCGGTTCCCTTATGCAAAATGCCGCTGACTCTCAGCAGATTAAGTTTTCGTTCAGTCCTCCTGGAAGTCCACATTTTAACGGCTTAGCAGAAGCGGGAATCAAGTCAGTTAAGACGCATATTGCTCGTGCTATCGGCACGCAGCGTTTGACTTTCGAGGAATTTTATACAGTGTTGACACAGGTAGAGTCGATGTTAAATTCGCGACCGCTGACGCCTCTTAGTTCGGACGCTAATGATCTCGCAGCGTTAACTCCGGGACATTTCTTAACTTTAGAACCTCTTTCGATTATGCCCGAAGAAAATCTCGTAGATTTACACATTAGCGTTCAACAACGGTGGAAACTTATCCAACAAATCCATCAGTCCTTCTGGTACCGATGGCAAAATGAGTACTTACACACATTACAGCAGAGGGCAAAGTGGGACAAAACCCATTGTAACATCGCTGTCGGAGCAATGGTGCTCCTAGTTAGTGAAACATTAGATCCATTTAAATGGCCATTAGGTCGTATCGTTGACCTGCACCCAGGTGCAGATGGCATCTGTCGTGTCGTAACGGTTAGGACTGCCACTGGGCAGTACAAAAGACCGGTCGTCAAAATTTGTCCTTTGCCGATAACAGCAAATGACTCTTAATTTGAAATAGTTTTACATTATTGATCACATAGCCCTGGCTACCGCAAGGCTATGTGTGTACATCTTCGTTTAAATAATAAGTTATCGTTTTATCTTTACTGTTTTCAACAGCATCTTTTCGTAATTTTCGAGTTTGTTATCGTAAATAAGTAAATATCGCGACATTCTTACGCATGTCGTCGCATTTAGGTGGGCGGAATGTTGCATATTACCGTTAGTAGTCTTAAGTCTTATCGATATTGCAACACTAGTTGTCATTTTTTGTAGTATGGCAACTTAGTGTCGTTCCGTTTCCTGTTCGTTGTCGTGATCGTTCCTTAGAAAAACGTGGAATGTGCTCCTAATAATTTAATAATTTATCGCAAGGCATTGAGTCAAGGCACCATTATTTTACTAATAGTTCTTAAACAAAGATAGCGTATTTGGACGAATCTGTGTGTGCTGAGTGCGGCGTGGTAAAGTCGGTTGGTATAATCTGGGCCCAGCTCTGTACGTAAGGCTGACCTACCGAAAAGCAGCAGAACTTCGCTAAGAAGACCAACAGGTGAGCCCAAGTCGCTATCATTATAAAATTCCCTTCTTTTCAATTCAATTTTCAGAATTTGCAAATCATGTTTTAACACGCAAAAATCAAATTTTCGCTATTGATACAGTCTGCTTTATAAACACTAATATTCACAAATACTAATTAATATTTCGTACAAAGTAATTAAGCACAAAAGTGTAACACCTAATTATTTCTGTTATAATAATTTCTGATAATTATTACAAAGTATATAAATCTAATAGGGGGGACTTAAATTAAACATTGATGGATTTGTGTTTGAAAAATGTCGAGAAGTAAAAGAAAGTTATATTAGGCATGTGAACTAAAACGTGCAGCATGCAAGCAAGCAAGCAGCATGCAAGCAAGCAAGCAGCATGCAAGCAAGCAAGCAACGCACGCAAGCATGCAGCATGCAGCATGCAAGCATGCAGCATGCAAGCAAGCATGCAGCAGGCATGCAGCAAGCAAGCAAGCATGCAGCATGCAAGTATTTCTGGGTGGCTCCACCAGAAGACTCGCTCCGTCGGCCCTTCGATTCTTTTCGTGCACTCGACCTCGCTACGCTCGAGAGGTCGCCGGCTCGCTTCGCTCGCCACCTCCCCCCCTCGCTGCGCTTCGGCCTCGTGCCCTCATTTCTCTCAGGACCTCCTTCGCGAGCTTCTGGTTCCGCGCGAAGGAATAACACTCTAGTATAGGGCAAACTTGACCCACGTGGAGTCGGGGTGCTCTAAGTCGGATCTGTCACTTATGAATAATTTTTGGAATTATTATTAGTAGTGCATTACTAACATCATTCTGAAAATGATTGACGACAGACTGGACTGTCCTTATCTCCGGCACTGCTGTGATAGACATGTCACAGTACCCATGCCGGTGAGAAAGGTACTAATACTAGTAATAATTAAATTTACTAATATAATGATTCAATTAGTTATAATTATAAGAAGTGATTATAATAGTAAGTAATAATTGTCTCAAACAAATTTATACGAGGATATCGTTACGTGAAAAAATTTAAAAGCCAAACGATTTTAGAACATCTAATAATAGAGACTCAAAAATTGCATCTAATAATTATTAGGCTAAATTATTATTGTGCAAAAACATCAATTAGGCGAGACAATAATTGTGCATAACAAGTTTAGGCCAATAAGGTTCGGCGAAGTGAAATTAGAGACAAAAATTTTAAGCGAAACAAAGGGCACCCGATATTTGTTGCTTAATCACACATCTTCTAGACTTCTAGACTGATTTCGATTAAATTTGGTATACTAGTAGAAAAATATCAGGACTAGCACATAAGGTACTTTATATCCCGAAATTTCCATGGGAGCGAGGCTCAGTTAGTAAAAAGTAAAATATTATAGCAAAAAACAATTTCCGTTGTTTTATCATTTAGTTTTACTCTCCACCTTGCAGGGTTGGTTAAGAAATATGCCAGTGCGTTTTGCAGGTAATTAAATTCCCTACGATGTTTGTTCTGCTACTATTTCTCCTAGAATAGGTCATGACTGGATTATATCGTTCTTAATTAAAAAAGATTGATGAATGTTTGAAAAATGAGATTTTTTTAAGGCAAAGGATTTTTTTTTTCTCGGAAACTGTCAGTCCTAGAAACAAAATGTAAAATGTAAATAACGGCAAATTTAATTTTCTACAACATTGTGTAGAACACTTTTCTAGCGAAAATGCACTTAAAAGAAAATATAAGCGAAAAACCGAACAAATTGGTGATTTTTTTTTATTTTTCCAATTTGGCGGCGAGTGCAAAAGCTATTCAATTGTGCCATATTTATTTTAAATACTTACAACCATCCTAAACAATAATATAAAAAAAATTGAGTTACTGGACCGCACGTAATTAACCCCTAGGGAAGGTTCGCTCTATTTACTGCGCTAGTTTGGCATGGATGGCTTTGGCTCACATCGAAGTTAGGACCACATGCTTGCCAACTTCCGGGCTGATTATAGCAGGTGCTATCATTAGACAATTTCGACATATTCCGATCGCTTCCGGTGAAGGAAAACATCGTGAGGAAACCTTCACTTTGGTTGATTATTATCAGCTATAGTGTAAAATGGAAAAGGCAATGGCAAACTACTCCATTAAAATTGCCAAGATAGTCGTTGTGTGTGTATCATAAGAGACTGATCGATAAAAAGCCTCGATTCGCAGACTTATGTGCCGCCGTAATTTTTTGGTCTCGGAAATATCATCGAGAATGGAAAGTTTTCCTAAAAACCCAAGAAATTTCCGAGAATTTTCGAAAGCAAAGTAAGAAATTTAGGGAATTTCTCGGCGGCACATGCCTATTCGCAGTTCATTTTACTTTTTCATGGTATAAGTACTGAACCAGATACTCACATAACTTTCACGTAAAATAGACCTTTATTAAGATCAGCAGCTACGAAGTACTACAATGTGCATGTCGCTTTATAAAATGAAATGTAAATAAAAATAAATACCGTATTTTACCTCTTAATAAAAACAAATTCATGATTCTTTCGTTAAATCTAATAATAATGGCTAAGTATTCGGTGTATATTCGCGGTAAATCGACGTGCATTTCTTAGTTTTTTGTCTCGTTGTCAAGTGAATAGCCCATATAAAAAGTAAGAAAGAAAAAATGTTTATTTGATACAATTTGATACAAAAAATACATATTCCATGAACACAGAACAAGTAATTACTACAATTGTACCAAATGGTCTCCCTCATATGTCGTGGCGTGAACCACGACGCTGGTCTTCCGTGCCATAAAATAAAAAATAAAAAAGAAACAAGAGAAACAATAAAATAATACTAATAAAAATAAAACTTGTATACAAAATAAAATATATAAATTCAGGTGAAACTAAAAAGCTAAACAAGTGGCTATTTATGTAAATATGTATGTAAAGTAGTTATTTTAAAACAGATTACTTTATTTTCAAGACTTCTGAATATTCAAAATATGTTCTCTTTAAGTTTAATTTTGAATGATCTAACGTACAATATGGGTGTCTGGTCCGTGATGATTTACCAAAAATTGAATAGACGTGTGAGAGTGCCACCACAAGGTGGCACTCCACATCAGTGGTGGACTGGTGGTGATGGCGGCGGTGTGGTTTAGACCATAAAGTTAAGGTTTTGGTTCAGACCTCAGATGAATATAATATTATGACAGAAGCAATAATACAGTAAGAATACAGTATATAAGCTTCGTCTAAGGAAGAGAAGAGAGCATAAAGTTGAACTGTTGACAGCTGACTTGACTTTATGCCCGTGGCGAGGAGAAAGTCTTACAAGTAGGTACAACAACTGTCCTTTAGTTAAATTTAAATTTAGTAATTTCGATGAATGTATAACATCGACAACTTGTAATATTTCTGAATATTAACTTAATTTAAACTTAAACCGTATCGCATTGAAAAAGAAAGAACTAGAACAAGTTCAAAGAACTGTTTCATGAGTTTCTTTTTCGGCATTTCTTCTCAGCAGTGGTCAAACGGCGGATCCAGGATTTTTTTTTCTGGGGGTCCGCCACGATCCAGGTGCCCCCACACCTGGACCGTGGCGGACTATGCATGTTGAGAAGGGGGGTGGTACAACAAACGAGAAATTTGCAAAAAAAAACAAGGAGATATAAACTGAATCTTTATCTTGGAATCTCCCTCCCATGAGCGAACTAGCAAAATTTTTTTTAAATTTTTATTTAAAAGTTGATTTTTCCTATGTCTATGCCATGATGGGAAGTACTTCCATGGTCTATAGCTTCCTCAACAGTAAGTACATTAAAAAGCGAGTCACAAAAGCAGTCTGGGGGGGGGGGGGAGGGGGGCGCGTGATGAATGATTAAATAGTTTTCGACGTGAAGAAGCTAGAGCTTTCTTTGAAGGGCAAGTTTCAAGAAATAATTTTTGATTTGATTAATTTGATAAAAATTCCATTGTTCGTGTCTGTACCTCAAACACAGGGTTTGGAAACTTCATTAAACGAGGTGTCATTATATCTCACCAACTTAGTACTACCTACTACAAACACAGAAATTATGATATCCGTGAACACGTCAGTAGTAATGCGTTTTCATGGTCATAACGTCCCAATCCACCGCAAAAGAACGGGGAGAAGTGCGGGGGTACGCCATATTGCTGGAGCTTCCTTTCTGTACGTGAGTACTTAGATATTATCGATCGAAGATATTATTATATACGATACGACACGATCTTATCTTGCCGCCTCCGCCCGCCGCCGCCGGTTAGAAAAATGTACTGTCATGATCAAAAATTAAATGTCAATGTCAATCACAGTCACTGCGTCGCACCGCCGCCATAAATACTTGCTTTTTTACTTGAGAGAAAAATAAATTATGGATGGCTTCTCTCTTGTAAAGATGCTTTGGTTTTTATGTGAAATATTTGTAAGTTATCTTATGCCTAAACAATTGTAAATAGAGTGCAAATTAATTTCGCAAGGTCTATGTAAGTTAATTTTGATAATGGTATCACCGTTTATATTTGAATTATTACGTTAAAGAAAGAAATCTAACCGTTTCAAAATGACACGGCTATCAGCTTGGTTGCATTGATAAAAATACAGCATTTGTGAGGATCCTTTTCTATGTTTTTTTCTTTTTTTATTGTTAATTTTTGGACTAGTGTAGAATAATATAAATAGAATTACATCTTAATCCCCACATTAAGCAAATCCACGGTTTAGTCAGATAACTTTATAATTAGAGTTAATACTTGAAGTACCTTTTCATTTTTTTTTTTTTTTGTTGTAAGGAAACAGCTTTACTGTAACATCGTATTGGGTACTTACTAATTTCTACATGCTTTATAAGTGAAAATTGTTATTACCTACTCCAAAATAAGAAATCTCATTCAAATTCTATGAAATTACCAAGTGGTACCTCTGATTTAAAACACTTATTTTAAAATGCAATCCAATAAGCAAAAAACGTAGTTAATTTTGGCAGTTCCATAGAGAATATGCATCCATTACCCCTTATAAATTATTATTTTCTTTTATGTTTGTTGGTGTTTTATGTGTATTATTCTTTATGTACTGTGTGTGTGTTACAAATAAAGACTTTATCTACCTGTAATTTACATTTGTATCTTTATTTCAGGACCTGTTATGGCAACTCCGAGTAGCTACAAAACAAATACTGCAAATGTCGATGCCAAGCCCACAAGGCAACCCGCGTTTGTATTCCATTTTTTCACTTATTAGAAAATCCTAGATATAGAATATTAGTATTATTAGAACACTGACCTCAAATATACTTAGTTTGTATGACTGATTATACTAAATTTACTCTAATAATTCTAAGTTCTTAGTAAAAATATAAAAAAAATATCATCACTGATATGTTGAACAATCAATATAAGCAAAATTACAAGTTAGAAAATTCCATGACTTTTCATGTCATGTTATTCTCGGCAGTGGTTGATCCAAAATGCTAGTAGTTTGTAGCTTCAAAATTAACAATTTGTGACTTTTAAAATTTGACATGAAAAAGTGCTCTCGAGGTCTATTTCAAATCAATTTTCAATCATATATGTGCTTTTGAAAATAAACATATGATTTTGATAAATGAATTTCATATTGGGTGTATTCAAGCTAGGTTTAGATGGAAACTTCATTTTTTCAAATTTCTTTATTATAACTGCTCTAAACATAGAACAATACAAATAATTTGGATGTATCCTTCATTTTACTATAACAATTCTTTAACAGTGGAGAATGGAGAATGACACCATATCTCCATGGAACCTCTTACGTAGTCACTGGAAGGGATTAATATCATATTATAATCAGGTCCTGCAGCATAGCTGCAGTGTATTAGATAGATGTAGAATAGATTAAGCATGCAGAACCAAATTATAACTTCAATTGGAAAAAAAAAGAACAGTTTTATGTTGTGCCAGTGTTACCAAAATTCTAAATAAAATTACTAAAAAGTTTGTTGTCTATGAAGTAGCATTTATTTGAAACTAACTTTTTAACATGTACAATTAGTGGCCAGTATGCCATCGCAAGCTTAGCCTGGCTGAGTTCTTGGTATGGCTGGTTCTAACTTCTGCTGTTTCTGTAAAGCATGGCTCCAATTCTATGCTGCTTTTCAGAGTTTTGCATCAGTAACAATCTTTGATTTCTATTGATTTTTTGAAGTTCACGCATTTAGACTTACATTATTCTCTTATGTTGGTTTTGTTTCATGTTTTGTTATGTGCGAAACAGACTACATGATTGGTGGGGCCCCCATGAGTTTCCTGGTATGATGAAAAGAAAGGTAATACCTCAATCTGATTTTTACTATACTGTTATTTTTTGTTTTTCAAAATTATCAGTCTCACACTCATCTGGATTTAGGTACTCTGTGGGGATTTTATAATTTGTTATTGCACAAAATTTTCGTTTCCACATCCACAAGCCATCTCTTGTTTTATTTTTTTCTGAACTCCTATTCCCTGTCTGCTAGTAGCCTACTAAAATACTACGCTACTTACCGCTCGCTCTCACCTAATCGTTGTTAAACTTATAGTTTGTAGTGCATATTGTTTTATGCTTTTATTTGCCCCGCCCCCTCCCGTCCCTATCCTTATGCTTCGTTTTTTTTCTTTCATTGTATTGCCGCCCGCCAAGCTTGGCTTGAAGGCGGTATGAATGCACCGCCGCACCATAACCAATACCAGTACCACCCGCAATACCAGGGGTGGGCCACTGGGCCACGGGGGGTACGGTTGGGGAGCCTCAACAGCCAACCGCAACAGCCCCGTTTCGCGGTGCAGAGAGTGCGCGGCGCGCGGGCGGGGCGTCGAGCAGGGCGGCGCCGGCCAAGGACGACAAGACCAGCCCGTTCGCCTCCTCAATGCAAATTCCCATCCGAAGATTCCAACCGCAGAAGATTGGGAAGGGAGCTGGCCCGGTGAGTAGATATTTCGGCCTTTGTAACGCTAATGATTTACATCCCAACTCATAACCTACTTAACCGATCGGTTGCTTTATATGTATACTGGTTTGTACCTGTGTCTGTACCAGGGCTTGAAACCGTTAATAAAAAACCTAAAAATAAGTGTTTTGACCTGGTTACGCAGTAACGCTCGGGCCATTACGATCGGAGTGAAAACCCTTTTGAATCGGTCTCGCGAGCGGAAATTACCTGGTTAATCCCGCGCGGGCGAGTGACAAGGACTCTCAAGGTATATCGCTCAGCGTTTTATCTCACTCTACGACGGTGTCTCAACGCAGATTGCTAGATTTATATCGGGATGCAGAGTGAGAAATAATCATAGTTAGAGCAAGATAGAACACGATCGTCGAAAAGAGCGAAATGTTTTGGGTCTTTCCTGGTATTTTGAACAGAACTGGAAATGATATCGCGCTTTGAACATAACCAGAAATAATATATGGTTTTGCTCAACCGTAACTGATTTAAAACGCTCTTTTTTTAAATGTATGGCGCATCGAGTGAGCTGGTTTAGAATTTTAACCAGGTTAGCAAGCCCTGGTCTGTACATAGAAGAATAATTAAGAAAAAAGTGTAAGAGGCCCATAGAAGCCAAAATTATTTTTGCATTCTATACTGTATGTAATGTGTGTAATGCAAGGAATCTAAAAAATACCTCTCACATCAAAACCCGTTAAGCCTGTGAAGCTGTTAGGACTTATGGTGAAAATAAAGAAACTTACATACATGAACCCTGAAAACATAACACTCCTGTTTTGGTCAAAATAAATGTAAAATCAATAACTCCAGGGCGCTGGTTGCCAAAACCGCCGAAGGCCCCAGAGAAGCCCCTCATGCCGTACATGAGATACTCCCTGCCGGGTCCTGGGACAGCGTGAAGGCGGCCCACCCCGGACCTCAAGCTTCCGTGGGAGATCGTGGGAGGATCATCAGGGGCATGTGGAGGGACCTGCCCGAGGCTGATAAGGCGGGCTTTGTTGAGAGAGTATGAAGCGGAGAAGGTAATTTCTGTTTTGTTTGTTTATTATTTGTAAAATTTGTAGCTACTTCGTAGGAGCCAGAAGGGGAACAGCGTAGAGCGTTGCGTTTCAAAATGTCCCTTTCACAAAATGTCCCCTGGTCGCAAAATGTCTCTTTCGCAAAATGTACCCTGGTCGCAAAATGTCCCTTTCTGCAAAATGTCCCTTTCGCATAATTACCCTTTCGCAAAAGGTCTCCTTTCGCAAAATGGAAGTGGCCTTTTTGCAATTTTATTTATTTTTCATTGCTCATACTCTGAAAGTAAGTTTGAAGTTGCCTGAGGAGCGTGGTGAAACTAATATACTTTTCAACCCTAGGGAGATCGTTTTCAACTGACAGCTGTCAAATTATTTAAAAAAACTAGTTCTATTTTCGTTATTCTATTGAACCATATTCCAACTTTCCATACAGCCGTTCAACATAATATGTAAAATTGAAATAACATGAAGTAAAAGAATATATTTTTTTATAACATAGATTTTTTAATCATTTTTTTCAATGATGGAATCAAATGAAAAGAATCTAATAGCTACATAGTTGGTCGGCCACAGAAAAAAAATATGCTGGAAGCTAAAGCCGCAATACGATCTTTTATTTTCAAGTTTAGAGTTTTGTTTATGCTTCCGTATAATTCACTCATCATTTCTTTAGCTAATTCATATTTTTATTTTTACTTTCTTTGTATTCGTAATGAAAAGCACAGTGTTTACCTCGGGTAAAAGACTTTTTTAAGTCACTCGAACTATTGGCGCCCTCGCTACACTCGTGCGCCAAATCCCGTCTCGGGTCTTAAAGTTACTTTCACCTACTCGGTAACAATGTACTACAATACTATGTTCATTGGAATTCGAAATATAAAAATGTAAAATGTAGCATTTTGGTGTAAAATATTATAGATAATGTAATAGGGTTATTTCATTGTACGAGTATCTTTTTACCGTAAATCAATTTACTATCATTGACAGTCCTTATGACCATTTTATACAAAAAATGCTTTCTTTAAAGACTTTCATGTTTTGAATTTCATAGAACATTGTGCATAAAATAAAAATTTTGCGAAAAGGGTGAATACTTTGCCAAAAGGGAGGCATTGTACCAAGGAGTCATTTTGCCAAAGGGCCATTTTGAGAAAGAGACATTCTGCAGTAGGGAGATTTTGCGAGGGGACGTTTTGCGACCATTGGACATTTTGCGAAAGTGGGACATTTTGCGACGTAACGTAGACGCAGAGGTAGACCACGGAAGAGATGGCGAGACGACATTGACGTTTTCCAGCAATGGTGACAATAAGTTGCCCACGATCGAGAGTTGTGGAAAAAGAAAGGAGGCCTTTACCCAGCAGTGGACACAATACCAGGCTTCAAAGTCCCATTAAGATGGTGCGAGCTTCTTGCCTGTTGCATACAATTAAATTGAGGCAAGCAAATACTTGCATGGTCTAAACAACAGTTGCTTGCAATTATTGACAGTCAATTGTTGCACTGCAATTATTCTTTCTTTCTTGGTGTTTATGGCTCACATCGTTAGCCAAAAACGACGATTCTGCCAATGTCAAGGTTTAACTCTCTAGCACGGTAAAGTTAGAGAAAATAAAAATAATAGAGCAAAACTTATCAAGACTGTTGTTCGGCTCTCAAAGTGTAACCTAGAACAAAATCCATACTAATATTATAAATGCAAAAGTTTGGATGTGAGTTTGTGAGGATGTTTGTTACTCAATCACGCAAAATCTACTGGACGGATTTCGATGAAATTTTGGTACAGAGGTAGATAATGACCTGGAATAGCACATAGGCTACTTTTTATCCCGGGAATAAGCACTGTTCCGTGGGAGATTCACGCGGGCAGCCTGCAGGCAAAAGCTAATTATACAAATATGTTAGTAAATCGGGAGATAGTATTACACTGCAATTGTTGCTCTTGTATGTTCAAAGAAATTTGCACCGTCTAAATGGGCCTTAAAAAAAAGAAAAAATAGTACTTAGGGACAGATTTATACAGATTGAGCTAGCCCCAAATTAAGTTTCTTACAATATTGTGTAATTTTATATCATGAATCAATATGTATAAAATTCTTCTGTTATTGGTGAGACTGACAGACAACACACAGCCAAAACTCTGGAAGTAAGAAGCTGAAAGGACTTTGTTCAAAGTGTATGGGGCTTGGCTTACTGTGGACAGTTCTTTCAATAAATAATAGTATTATCATTCATCATAATTAATGTCAAATAGATTTTCTGAATATATTTTGGAGTATGAATATCTATAATTAAAATATACCATTTAGTAAGTATTTTTGCGTTTCCGATACTCAAATCAAAGATGTCGGCTTTTACGTGTGTTCTGGGATGCCATTATCTAAAATAATATTACATTTAAGTAGTATATTGTTTATTCTTTGATGAAAGATTGGATTAATTAGGTATTTTTTTACCAAAATACATTAGTTTTATTTATTAAGTACACTCATATCACTTCATATTTATATTTTAGAATAAAGAATTATGTATTATTTTAATTTTTACTTAAATAATTCAATATTGGTAACACTCGATTCTTGGGCGCGGCTTGATTTTGACGTTGACAGATGTTGACAAGTATCCAAGTGTCAATGTCGACCGACGACAACCGGTCAACGTCAAAATCAAGCTACGCTGAAGAATCGAGTGTTACCAGGTAAAGAAAACGCAATATTGAATTATTTAAGTAAAAATTAAAATACATACATAATTCTTCATTAAAAAATATAAATATGAAATATTATGAGTGTACTTAATACATAAAAATAATATATTATGCTAAAAATTACCAAATTAATCAATCTTTCATCAAAAGAATAAAAATATACTACTTAAATGTAAAATATTATTTTAGATAATCCCAAACACATGTGAAGGCCGACATCTTAAATTTATTTAGGAAGAAAAAATACTTACTAAATGGTATATTTTAATTATAGATATTCATACTCAAATATATATTCAGAAAATCTATTTGACATTAATTATGATGAATGATAATACTATTATTTATTGAACGAACTGTCCGCAGTAAGCCGGCGATGAACAATGTCTTTTGGCGTGTAGGTTCCTTAGGAGGGTGTAGTGTGCTCCCCTGCACTAAGAGAGATTTTCCTGAAATTCTCACGGGAATGAAGTCTCCGGCCGGACGGATTTTTAGTCCCAGTGGACGACTAAGCACAATATGATGAAAATACAATAAAAAATAGATTTATTTTGGGCTCAGGCGCAGTATTAACAGTCGTTGAAAGCGTACCAATCTTTCGCCCGCGTACATACAGTGGCTGGCTCACAAGTCCCGAGGTACAAATTTGGACCTTATGCCGGTGCAATGGGGATCAGTGTTGTGTGTAACGCTGTCACGGCTTGCTAACATCGGTTTAATGTGGTTGCAGCTTCATAATGGCGATTATCCAGTACTTAAAGAATATCCACAGAAATTGAATACTCATAGGAACCAGATTCTGAAGTTGAACTCTTGACACGTTGCTTGCTCTTTTTCGTCTTATGCACTAAAAAAAGGATAAACATATCTCAACAACTTCGAAATTCACAGGGTTGTATTGTACCCGGGTATAAAATAGGCTAAGTTAAAATATCTTTCGTCTCTGTTCTTTCAATGTCAAACATTATGTAAATTGGACATTTTATTGAAGTTTGACCATTCGCGAACTGAACCAAATCCACAAAAAATATTTGACCTCGATATCTATTTAGGGTATCGACAAAAATCGCCACGTGTCAATGATATCGATACTATCGATTGGTTTAATTACTACTGGCAAATTTAGTAATATTGAATATTTAGCTATCGATCGTATCACCATCATCAATTGTAATACCACAGTATTAGAGCATATTACTTCTAATGCACTATTACTTTTTCTTATCTCTATCTGTAGACTACGACTTTTCTCAGCAGTTAGTTTATTCCTTTAGGTTATGTATTTCGATAGTAAACCATCGACCAAACAATGCTGGAAAAACGTCATTATGAACGCTACAAACCTCAAATGACTACTATTTTATCCCAAAAAATTACTATTGTGGTGACCACACTTTCATTAAGCAATGTTGGTACCCATTGTCACGAGCTCATCACAGGACACACAGTATCGGAGTAAAACGCCACTGTACATAACAAGCACCATTTTGGAACATGGTTAGACGCATTTTTTACCATTACTTTGTTGAGAATTAACGATTTCATTCGGTTAAAAATTATAGCAATAACGATTTGCATAATGTCATGTTGTATCACATATGATATCTGATGTGAAATAAGGTTGAAAAATGCTTTTTTATTTATTTAAATATGTAAAAGAAGTAATAGAAAAAATCGTGTAAGTGATCATGCTACTTGATACTCCAAACTCCGTTTTTTCTTACTTGTCTTATTATGTAAACAATCTTCACAGTACTTTTTGTTGAATTTTGTTGAAAATAAATCATATATTAGTCCAACCCTAAACATTCCAAAGTAAAACATTTTATCAACCACAAAGTTAATTTCCTAAAAAGTCAATTTTAATTTATATTGTTGTAAATTCATAAAAAGACATGATAAGATTGTTTACATAATAGGACGATTAGGAAAAAACGGACTTTATGTCCCATAATCCC
This sequence comes from Ephestia elutella, assembly GCA_018467065.1. Lineage (NCBI taxonomy): Eukaryota > Metazoa > Arthropoda > Insecta > Lepidoptera > Pyralidae > Ephestia > Ephestia elutella. Next base: position 13,595,478 of record CM031577.1, on the reverse strand, counting down.
ATTTAAGTTATTGTGGATGAAAATTATTAGAATATTTGGACGTGTTTACCACAGAAATCTCAATTCTAAATATCACTAGTGATACCTACAATCGAATACCATCCATCCACAATACCCCAAACGGTTTGGTATCGGTACCAAATTCTTATATATAAAAATTGGGTGTTTATATTTAGAATTTAATATCGGTATCAAACCCTGACCCCAAATCCCAGTGACTAACACACACATTAACGCAAATTTTGTACTCTACATGCACATCACCCATACTTGCACGGACCATAGACAGAGTATGAGAAGACGCTAAAAGCATACCACACCCGCCCGCGTACCTGGCGTATATTGCGGCGAAAAATAAGGCTGTAGGTAAGGAAGCACACGCAATTATGAACCTTATTCGTAACAAGTTACCGAACAGAAACCTATTTTAGTTAAAATACATTTGTCTCTGTTCTTTAATGTCAAATATTGAATAGAGAAAGGGTCCTAACTAGAATATCTGCTAATTAGTAACCATAAAATGACAATAGATGGCGATAATGGAATTAATTTATTACTTTACTACTTTCATTTCACGCCATCTATTGAGAAAATATGTACTTTAAACGGTCAGTGAAGGGTGTTTCGTATATATTTTGTTCCAGCTCAGTAAAGTTCTCTAGCGGCGATTATACGAATAACAAATAGCTAACTGAACTGATATTGTCTATTTAGAGAGGCCCATTTGTATTGTATGGAACTATATTTACTAGCATAATATATTATGTGTGGGTAGGAATAAAACTTATTTTAGCTAAAATAGCGAGAAGAAAAATGAAGAGAGTCTTGGAAGAAGGTGAGAGAGCCCTTTGCCCAGTATTGTCATCGATCGCTTTTAAGTTATAATAATAAATACGCTAAAATAGGTTTAAAGTATTCGTTGACTTTTTATGAATATGGTGGAAAGTATTTATAATGCATGTGGATGTAGTTGTGTAGACTTTTTGACAGATTCGTTCGCCCGTAAGACAAAGGAAGTAAATATAAATAAGAGTTCATAAAAAAAAAGACACCATCTGTGAAGAGTCAGATATAAACACGTATAGTATTTTACTTTTTTATTTTAATACTTCATTATTTTTTTCAAAATTTCAATGGCTCTAATTTAACTAAATTTTCTATAGACTTGCCTAAATTCTGGGTTAATTTATATTCTTCTTGTACAATGTAATTTATGCCCATTATTTCAAAAAAGAAAATTTGTTAAGACTTGCATGAAAATCTGATATATTTCTCAAATATTAAACACAATTTACACGATACGACTTTTCTATATAATAAAAATACATATTTACTGTTTGTTTTCGTATTTCTACAACACTACAGTAAATATTGCCATTGCATGTTTCACGTAACATCATAACTGCTTGGTAATGATTTTTTTTTTTTTACTCTGATTTCATTTATACATTCTTCTATCATATACTTTTGCGCACAGATCGAAGGAACGCATGTTTGTTGCTTCTCAATAAGTAATTTTAATTATAAGCAAGTTTAAATTACAAATTTAAAATTATTGGTCTTTAATATGTATTTCCCTTCGGTCTGCTGAACATTACTTAGCTATATTTTTGTTATAATATTTTTTTTTCAATAATATAACATTTTACACGTTAGTGCGTAAGATATTATTAGTAGCTACTATATTACTGGCTTTATTGGTGGTGAAAAGGGCCATAACTTAAATCTAAAATCCGCCTGCTGTTACAGTATCAAGAACTATTTTAAACTGCTCTCGACCGTAAAAATCAGTTAATTTCTGGCCAAAGCTACAAAAAACCACGCTAAATAATTGATTTTACTTTCTGTTTATACAATCAGAAAGTTTTATGTAGGGTGGGCTACATAGAAAAGTGTATACCACTAAACTCCATTTATTCTTACCAGTCCTATCATGTAAACAATCTTCACAGTACTTTTTGTTGAATTTTGTTGAAAATAAATCAAATATTAGTTCAAACCTAAACATTCTAAAGTAAAACATTTATTAACCACGAAAGTGCAATTTCCTAAAAAGTCTATTTTAATTTATATTGTTGTAAAATCATAAAAAAGACATGGTAAGATTGTTTACATGATAGTACTGGTAAGAATAACAATGGAGAATATGTAGAGAGTGCTTATATGTATGGTAGTATACTTTTCTCTGTGGCTGATTGTACATTAACTGAAAGCTAGTCAAGGAGTTGTTTTAAGGTCATCGCTCATTTAACAGCACAGCACCAATTAGGCATGCGGTTTCAAACGTTATTGATATCACTCTTATATTTCGTATATTTTTTCCCACATACGGACCCATTATATAGCAAATATAAGCCGAATGTGATAAATAAGTTTCAACATCGCATGCACGACCGAGCGATGACCTATGAGGTGAGCACGAATATTTGCGAGAACGTAATCGTAACGTCAACGTCAAAAAAATTATATGGAAAAACAGCGCCTCTATCGTTCGTAAAAAGTAACTATTCATTTTCCATAGAATTTTTAGACGTGACAAAAAAAATCATTTCAAAAATTTATAAGGAAAATAAACAGCGCCTCTATCGCACGTAAAAGTAACAATTCATCCATTAAAAAAAAAAATGGAGTTACGATAGATTACGTACTCGCAAATACTGTACTCACCCCACTGGGAGCTTCCGGTTCGACTTTGTAACATCCAAAACTTGAACATATATAAAAAGTGGTTCATATTTGCGTTAGCAGTAGGTAACCCCGCTGGAGGACGAAAGTGGTAGGGGCTTCTCAGAAGGACCAACAGCAGCAGGACCGCAGGATCGCTACAGCAGAAGATGAAGAGGGTAAGTGTTGTCTATTGAAGAGTGGTTCAACATTATATTTGGTCAGCATTAGGTAACCTCAAAGCAAGAACGGGGCTTCTCAGAAGGATCAATAGTGGCAGGACCGCAGGATTGACATACAACCCGCTGAGGATGAAGAGGTGCGTAATGTGTTGTCTATAGAAAGTGGTTCAACATTATGTTTGCATCACCTATAGGTAACCTCTAGCAAGAAGGGGGCTTCTCAGAAGGACCAACAGCAGGACCGCAGGATTGACATACAGCCCGCTGAGGGTGAAGAGGGTAAGTGTTGTCTTTATTATCTATAGTAAGTGGTTCAACATTATATTTGCGTCAGTAGGTGCTATTCTAGGGCCTGTGGTGTGGCCCTCAGAATAGCCAACAGCAGGACCGCAAGGATTGACATCTCTTCCCGTGTGGGTGTCGTAAGAGGCGACTAAGGGATTGTCTTTTCTTATCCATAGCAACACCGGAGAGGCATCTTCCGTCTTACTAGGTATGCCATCTAGCACTGCGATCGCCAAAGGACCCGCCTGCCAAGCGTGGACCGCAGGATTGACGGCAAAAAAACCCCCCCATGGATAAAGAGTAAGTGTTGTCTTGGGGAGGCCTTATCCAGCAAGTGGATGTCTTTAGGCCGAGAGAAGGAGAAGAAGGTAACCTCTAGCAAGAAGGGGGTTTCTCAGAAGGACCAACAGCAGCAGGGACTGCAGGATTGACATACAGCCCGCTGAATATGAAGAGGGTAAGTGTCTTCTTGTTATCTATAGTAATTGGTTCAACATTATATTTGCGTCAGCAGTAGGTATCCTCTAGCAAGAACGGGGCTTCTCAGAAGGACCAGCAGCAGCAGGACCGCAGGATTGGACAGGCAGCCCGCTGAATATGAAGAGGGTAAGTGTTGTCTATAGAAAGTGGTTCAACATTATATTGTTGCGTCAGCATCAGGTAACCTCTAGCAAGAAGTGCTTCAGTAAGGACCAACAGCAGCAGGACCGCAGGATTGACATACAGCCCGCTGAAGATGAAGAGAGTAAGTGTTGTCTTGATATTATCTATAGCAGCGGTTCCCAAACTTATTTTGTCTACTGCCCACTTTGAGAATAATTATTTTTTTAGCGCCCCCATTTTTTCACCTTTTTAAAAACCACTATAACTTCAAATTAAATTAATTAATTATTGTGACTTTATCTCATCTTTTTCGACGCTCAATCGTACTCAACAACTCCTGAACAAGTATTCAATGAACCAGCAAACTGATACAGGAATGCACAATTCGGGTTATTTAACAAAAACTTGTTAAAACATGGATAGATATCTACGAGTACTAATAACTATTAAAATGCGAAAGTGTGTCTGTTGCCTTTTTTATTTGTTTGTTTGTGTCTACTTTCATTACGAAACGGAGCGACCGATTGACATGATTTTAATTTTTTCTATATTCAATAAAATAGGAACAGATATATGAACTGACAAGGAGAAAAAATATAGAAATCCGAGTTTGAGCAATCTTTTAATTCATATTAGTTGATGTTCACAAGTTGTTGTTGAGAGTCGAGAGCTCTTGCAGTCGTTGAAAAAGCTTAAGAGGCCTCCTAGCTAAATAAAGCTCCTAGCAAAAAAAAATAAAAAAAAACATTTTCTTTCTGGGTCTCTTTACTGCCCCCTTGAGACCTGCAGAAATGCTCACAAGTGGGGCGTTATCAGCCCACTCTTGGGAACCTCTGATCTATAGCAAGTGGTTTCAAAAATTATATTTGGTCAGCAGTAGGTAAATCTCTAGCAAGAAGGGGACTTCTCAGAAGGACCAGCAGCAGCAGTGACCGCAGGATTGACATACAGCCCGCTGAAGATGAAGAGGGTAAGTGTTGTCTATTGAAAGTGGTTCAACATTGATATTTGGTCAGCATTAGGTAACCTCTAGCAAGAATACGATGCTTCTCAGAAGGACCAACAGCAGCAGGACCGCAGGATTGAGCATACAGCCCGCTGAAGATGAAGAGGGTAAGTGTTGTCTTGATATTATCTATAGTAAGTGGTTCAACATTATATTTGCGTCAGCAGTAGGTATCGCGTTGACAGGAGAAATGACAGATGGATTTTTAAATTCGTTGCCAGTAAAAGAAATTAGTTCTATTGCTTTTCCGCAACATGGCGAGGGTTTTTATATTCTGGTGTTTTTAATTTCTGGTCAGGCTTTATAAATGGTTTTGTAGCATTTGCAGACCGAAGACGAGGGTCTGTCAGTGAGACACGTGGCCTACGCCCGCTACCTACGGAACCACCGGTTGATCAACGAGGATATTCTCAGACACCGTCGTACCCGATGTGCGATCTGTCGTCACCACTGCGCGCATGCAGGTCAGAATATTCTTATATTTATTTACGCATCACACCCTGGGTTTCTGGAAGGTGGTCAAGGTCTCGGAGAGGAGGCCAAGGAAAAGATGGCGTGACCACCTTTTCAGCCAGATTGGTCGAGGATAGGTGGAAGCAAGTAGGGGGGAGTCCTCTACGTTGGTTTTGCCCGGCAGTGGGACAACGCAGGTTGATAAAAACAATAATAAAAAAATCCAGGCACAGTTTAGTACATATGTTCAAACAAATACAAGATACATAGCCCAAACAGTTTTCATCGTTAACTTACACTTACATCATGTCTTTATATTATAAACAAAAAAAGAGGAGTTTCTCAAGTCAGCTGTATTTTTTTTTATTTTAGATTCTGAAGAAGCAAGTGCATTCGCTGACGATGCACCAGAAGAAGTTGGAAGACGAGCTGCAGCAGATCGAGGAGAAATTTGAGAACAAGAAACGCAAGTTTATAGAGAGCAGCGACACTTTCCAGGAGGAACTCAAGAAGGTATGGATAAACTAGCGCTCAGTCCCGGCTTTCCTGCTCGGGAGGTACATACATAAACTGTAGCCTCATGTCACTTAGGCATAATGTAGCTTTCTATTGGTGAAATAATTTTTGAAATCGGTTCAGTAGTTCCGAATATTACCCTCTATAAACAAAGCTACAAAACTTCTACAAACTAAAAAACCATCAGGTTATGGCCCAGCACGCTTTCACTGCGTTATTATAACAAATTGACTTAATTTCTTCCCTTGATTTAACATATATTACGTTATTATTATAATTACTGTCTATTTATGTAAATGTTTCCAAAACATAATATTTGACTTATATTCCCAGCACTGCAAGCCAGCCGTTGATGAAGAAAACCTTCGGTCGCATGGTGGAGCGCGCGCTCGAGCAGATGAAGCGCGGCGCCAACCCCGCCGCGCTACCGCTCTGCTCGGCGCTCTGGCGTCGAGAGTGAACAGAGGATGAGGTCAGTCTCTCTCTCTCTCTCTCTCTCTCTCTCTCTCTCTCACCTTCGGTCGCATGGTGGAGCGCGCGCACGAGCAGATGAAGCGCGGCGCCAACCCCGCCGCGCTGCCGCTCTCGCTCGGCGCTCTGGCCGAGAGGAAGTTGATGAGGCCGTCAGTCTCTCTCTCTCTCTCTCTCTCTCTCTCTCTCACCTTCGGTCGCATGGTGGAGCGCGCGGCACGAGCAGATGAAGCGCGGCGCCAACCCCGCCGCGCTGCCGCCTCGCTCGGCGACGCTGCCGCTCCCGCCGGCGCTCTGGCCGAGAGGAAGCAGGATGAGGTCAGTCTCTCTCTCTCTCTCTCTCTCTCTCACCTTCTCGGTCGCATGGTGTGGAGCGCGCGCTCGAGCAGATGAAGCGCGGCGCCAACCCCGCCGCGCTGCCGCTCTCTGCTCGGCGCTCTGGCCGAGAGGAAGGATGAGGTCAGTCTCTCTCTCTCTCTCTCTCTCTCACCTTCGGTCGCATGGTGGAGCGCGCGCTCGAGCAGATGAAGCGCGGCGCCAACCCCGCCGCGCTGCCGCTCTCGCTCGGCGCTCTGGCCGAGAGGAAGGATGAGGTCAGTCCTCTCTCTCTCTCTCTTCTCTCACCTTCGGTCGCATGGTGGAGCGCCGCGCACGAGCAGATGAAGCGCGGCGCCAACCCCGCCGCGCTGCCGCTCTCGCTCGGCGCTCTGGCCGGGAGAGGAAGCGATGAGGTCAGTCTCTCTCTCTCTCTCTTCACCTTCGGTCGCATGGTGGAGCGCGCGCTCGAGCAGATGAAGCGCGGCGCCAACCCCGCCGCGCTGCCGCCCTCGCTCGGCGCTCTGGCCGAGAGGAAGTTGATGAGGTCAGTCTCTCTCTCTCTCTCTCTCCACCTTCGGCCTACGGTGGAGCGCGCGCTCGAGCAGATGAAGCGCGGCGCCAACCCCGCCGCGCTGCCGCTCCCGCTCGGCGGCTCTGGCCGAGAGGAAGGATGAGGTCGCTGGGCCTCTCTCTCTCCTCTCCTCACCTTCGGTCGCATGGTGGAGCGCGCTCGAGCAGATGAAGCGCGGCGCCAACCCCGCCGCGCTGCCGCCCTCGCTCGGCGCGCTCTGGCCGAGAGGAAGGGATGAGGTCAGTCTCTCTCTCTCTCTCTCACCTTCGGTCGCATGGTGGAGCGCGCGCTCGAGCAGATGAAGCGCGGCGCCAACCCCGCCGCGCTGCTGCTCTCGCTCGGCGCTCTGGCCGAGAGGAAGCGATGAGGTCAGTTCAGTCTCTCTCTCTCTCTCTCTCTCTCACCTTCGGTCGCATGGTGGAGCGCGCGCTCGAGCAGATGAAGCGCGGCGCCAACCCCGCCGCGCTGCCGCTCTCGCTCGGCGCTCTGGCCGAGAGGAAGGATGAGGTCAGTCTCTCTCTCTCTCTCTCTCTCCTCTCTCTCTCTCTCTCTCACCTTCGGTCGCATGGTGGAGCGCGCGCTCGAGCAGATGAAGCGGGGCGGCGCCAACCCTGCCGCGCTGCCGCTATCGCTCGGCGGCTCTGGCAGAGAGGAAGGATGAAGGTCCGTTCTCTCTCTCTCTCTCTCTCACACCTTCGGTCGCATGGTGGAGCGCGCGCTCGAGCAGATGGCGAAGCGCGGCGCCAACCACACGCCGTTCATCTGATCATGAAAAATGAGTCTTATGTTTGATGAATAAGGTTCATTTTTAAATATTTAGGAAATTAGTAATATTTCATATTCAGATTCATAAAACTGACCATTTTAACTTTATCCTTTCGTTCCTATTTCACCACTTCTTTTAACTTCTTTGCACTGTCTGCAGCATCGTTGCCAGCCATTTTTGAAAGAGACTGACTCAATCCGACAATTTTCCACACATCATAAATTTGTTATGCAGAAAATAATAAGTAAATTTTCCACAGCCAATGGACCAAGACCAGAATGCGATCAAGAGTGAGTCAAACGGACCCAATCCACCGACTCAGGTGGACAAGGTTTCCACCACCGAGGTCAAACCTGATGGGAATGTGACCACGGAGCTGAACAAACCGGATGAGGTCAAGAAGGAGGAGAACGGGGTCAGTGGCCCGGAAAGCGAAGGTCAGTTAACTACCTAGAGTAAGCTTTGCCCTTATTTTTATAGGTCTAATAGTTTTTGAGTAACATCAAACCCAACATTGAACCCAGTCATTGAACCAATTCTACATATTAGTGTTCTTGTTTTGTAGGTAAATACATCAAGATTATAGGGCATACATTATTTTTTCCAAATTCAGCGGTTTCCAGTATAAAATGGCGAAATATATTTACAATGAAAAGGGGGGAAGGGAGGGGGAGGGGGGAATTGGTCTGATACCGGGCAAAATCGAGCTCAGGAGGGTCGAATTAGTCTAAAAACATCCGGTGTCAAACTGTTACATTCCATGCCGTTCAAAGTCGTAATTTTCAAAAATTCTTCTAGTCTATTTGGAGAAAATGACAGTTTCAAAGGTTAGTTTGCGAACAAAAAAATCCAAAAAATGCAACACTATTTTTAAGCCTATTTAAATAAAAATAATTGCAAATTCTTGCTACATGCAAAATAGTCTGCTACTTTCGGTGGGGAAAAAAGCGCTCACTAACGCAATGCCGCATGTTAAACAGCATAGGGTCAACCAGGGTAATTGTAAACAGGGGTGATTGGAAACAGTGAGCATAACTCTTATGTGTAATATAAATAAAAATAATGTTATTTAATTCGGAACTCAACTTTATTCTATTGTCTATGCCGGAGTTATTAAAATCTATCCCACGTCAAACATAACTTAACTTTGTGTGTCGCGTAAAAAGTCATTAAAATAAAGTGGTTTTACGAATTGTGATAAATATTTGGAACATCAATTTGTTTTTAGAAAGTTAAAGATTAGTTAACCCTTATGGTTTTGATATATTATTGTATTTCATTACTATTTCATTACTTTTTAACATTAATAGTACACCGGTACGCGGAAATGGATGTTTACAATTACCCATCAATAATAGAATCATGGGTTAATTGTAAACAACTTTGGGACAATTGTAAACGGTATGGGTAATTGGAAACAATTATATAATTTATGGTTAAAAGAACTTACCTAAGTGAATTTCAACCAAAATTATACGAAATATTACATCCGAAGAGATTTAATACCATGTAGTACGTGTTTTTCCATGTACTCCGTCCGCGTTCTGTTCCTTTCGTCGAGAGCTTTTTTTGATTGGAGGTGGGAATTTTGTGATAAAAAGTATCTTCTCAGTATTCCTTACTATGTGTACGCTAAATTTCATGAAGTTTGGTTCAGTATTATAAAGCGTGAAGAAGTAACAAACAAACTCACTTTTGCATCCTAATCCTAACCTAGTTTGTATGTTTGTTTATTGATTTGTTTGTTACCTCTTCACGCTTTATCTACTAAACCAATCCCGCATACACACACATAGCTCGAAGTACTGAGAAGGACATAGGGTGCCTTTCATCCCGGGAAAAAGTACTGTTCCTTTGGTCAGACGCGGGTACAAGCTAACTAATATTATTACTTACTTACTTCTGCGGCGCAGCAACCCGAAGTGGATCTTGGCCTCCAGCACGAGATGACACCATCTTAATATTTTATTTACACTCATGTCGAAATATTCGAATTACGAATTTGAAGATGGTTTTATAAAGACGTACTTTATAAACGCACATACATTAAATTAAAAAATAAAACTCATTATAGTACTGCCAGCAGTATCATAAAATAACTTTTTAATTTTTTTAGTACACTCTTATTTTTTAATTTATTAAATTAGTGAAGATAAAGTAGTGTATGCAACAGTACATAATTAGGCATTAAAACACTCGTGTGGTGTTACTATGAAACTCGCCTTCGGCTTGTTTCATAAAACTACACTTATGTTTTAATGCCTCTCATTATGTATCAGTTGCATAAACTACTATTTATTAGTTAAC
>CM031577.1:13573610-13585236 GCA_018467065.1 Ephestia elutella | reverse complement strand
CAATCATTGTGAAAAATCATTTTAATTATTCCTAACTTCCTAATTAATAAAAAATCTAATAAAATACAAAGAACATCGAAATCCAATTTAATAACAAGCAAATTATTAAAAAATAAAAAACACGACTGACAACTCACATAGCCTATGTCACTCGGGGGAATGCAAGGAATCTAACAATTCCTCTCACATCAAAATCTGTTAAGCCGTTGAGGACTTATGGTGGAATAAAGAAACTTACATACATACGTACTTACATACATACATACATGAACCCTGAAAACATAACACTCCTTTTTTGGTCAGTCGTGTAAAAAGATCTATGCTTACATAATGTTCGACTTCAAAATTTTAGAATGTTCAAAATTTGTGTATCTATTTAATTCTAAAGTGTATATATTTGTGTGCATGTTGTGTTCAAATCAAGAAAATGTTACCTGTTTATTTTTATGTTTTTTAAGTGTGTTTGTTACGGTGTCACATCAGTTTTATGGACCAAATAATAAAAAAAAAAAAATGCAAAAGTGAATTTGTTTATTTGTTTGTTACCTCTTCACTAACTTCCTGAAATTTCGCATACACATAGTTAGAAGTACTGAGAAGGACATAGGATACTTTTCATCTCGGGAAAAAGCACTGTTCCCTTGGGAAGTTCACGCGGGCGAAGCCGCGGGTAAAACCTAGTTATTTATTTCTTATATAAATAAAAATATGTCAATACACGGGAAAAGGTACCTTATGGTCGTTGGCACTTACGATGTTGTGCTTATTATGAGCTAAGTAAACTCGTATAATTTATTTTTCTGAACGACTTAAGCCTGCATCACACGTTTTTAGCCAAAACAGGCGTTACTGAATTGACCCTGGTGCCAAAACTAGATCATTATTGATAATAAAAATAGTACTATAGGCTTCTCAAATAACTGCTACTACTTATACGAGACAGATAAAAATATTTTGCCTTTTATTTTTGCGTAAATACCTTCCAGAAAACACGAAAAATACGAAAAACAAGGTTCACGGCTTTAACGAAATCATTATGTAAAACACAAATTATAATTTCTACATAATGTTAAATCGCGAGTTTATTAAACTAGCTACAAGTTGCTCGTTTTAGATTTTTAAAAAATAACTCGAAAAAAATATTATATATCGTAACAATTCACTAAGAAATTCCCCATACATTTTTTGTATGGCAATGCCATCGCTCAATATATACGACTTCCAAGCCCACGAAAAATCAGTCTGCCGGTAAGAGTCAAGGGGAATCCACGTCGCTCTGCTGCTCGGGAGGCATTTAATTTTCGCGTGTTCATGTATTCACAGACAGCAGAGAGTAATGTAGATCAGAGTTACATATTTATTACTTTTAATCTTTTTAAAATTTATATAGGTACCATTTTCATACTCATGAATGATGGCCGACAAATTTTGTTGAAATAGAAATCGTAATAAATCGCAATCATAGAAATCGTAATAAATCGAAATCATAAACATCAAAATAAATCTAAATCAAGATCCAAGATGGCGGACAACTTTTTTTTTTAATTTTGCGATATGTATATCGTTTCATAAGTTTTTCAGTGCGCTGATTACGAAAATAACATTTATTTTGAAATCCAAGATGGCGGACAACTTTTTTTTTCAATTTTACAATATGGGTATGTTTTTATAGGTTTTTCGGTGCGCTAATGACAAAAATAACATTTATTTTGAGATCCAAGATGGCGGGCAGTTTTTTTTTTCAAGTTTTCAATATGGGTATGGTTATATGGGTTTTTGGGGACGCTGATGACGAAAATAACATTTATTTTGAGATCCAAGATGGAGGACAGTTTTTTATTTTATTTTACAATATGGGTATCGTTTTCTAGGTTTTTGGGGACGCTGATGACGAAAATAACATTTATTTTGAGATCCAAGATGGCGGACAATTTTTTATTTTATTTTACAATATGGGTATCATTTTATAGGTTTTTGGGGACGCTGATGACGAAAATAACATTTATTTTGAGATCCAAAATGGCTGACAGTTTTTTTATTATTTTACAATATGGGTATCGTTTAATAGGTTTTCGGGGACGCTGATCTTAAAATAAATGTTATTTTGGTCATCAGCGTCCCCAAAAACCCATAAAACGATACCCATATTGTAAAATAAAATAAAAAACTGTCCTCCATACTTACATACATACTTACACACTTACATACATACTTACATACATACATACATGAACCCTGAAAACATAACACTCCTTTTTTGGTCAGTCGTGTAAAAAGATCTATGCTTACATAATGTTCGACTTCAAAATTTTAGAATGTTCAAAATTTGTGTATCTATTTAATTCTAAAGTGTATATATTTGTGTGCATGTTGTGTTCAAATCAAGAAAATGTTACCTGTTTATTTTTATGTTTTTTAAGTGTGTTTGTTACGGTGTCACATCAGTTTTATGGACCAAATAATAAAAAAAAAAAAATGCAAAAGTGAATTTGTTTATTTGTTTGTTACCTCTTCACTAACTTCCTGAAATTTCGCATACACATAGTTAGAAGTACTGAGAAGGACATAGGATACTTTTCATCTCGGGAAAAAGCACTGTTCCCTTGGGAAGTTCACGCGGGCGAAGCCGCGGGTAAAACCTAGTTATTTATTTCTTATATAAATAAAAATATGTCAATACACGGGAAAAGGTACCTTATGGTCGTTGGCACTTACGATGTTGTGCTTATTATGAGCTAAGTAAACTCGTATAATTTATTTTTCTGAACGACTTAAGCCTGCATCACACGTTTTTAGCCAAAACAGGCGTTACTGAATTGACCCTGGTGCCAAAACTAGATCATTATTGATAATAAAAATAGTACTATAGGCTTCTCAAATAACTGCTACTACTTATACGAGACAGATAAAAATATTTTGCCTTTTATTTTTGCGTAAATACCTTCCAGAAAACACGAAAAATACGAAAAACAAGGTTCACGGCTTTAACGAAATCATTATGTAAAACACAAATTATAATTTCTACATAATGTTAAATCGCGAGTTTATTAAACTAGCTACAAGTTGCTCGTTTTAGATTTTTAAAAAATAACTCGAAAAAAATATTATATATCGTAACAATTCACTAAGAAATTCCCCATACATTTTTTGTATGGCAATGCCATCGCTCAATATATACGACTTCCAAGCCCACGAAAAATCAGTCTGCCGGTAAGAGTCAAGGGGAATCCACGTCGCTCTGCTGCTCGGGAGGCATTTAATTTTCGCGTGTTCATGTATTCACAGACAGCAGAGAGTAATGTAGATCAGAGTTACATATTTATTACTTTTAATCTTTTTAAAATTTATATAGGTACCATTTTCATACTCATGAATGATGGCCGACAAATTTTGTTGAAATAGAAATCGTAATAAATCGCAATCATAGAAATCGTAATAAATCGAAATCATAAACATCAAAATAAATCTAAATCAAGATCCAAGATGGCGGACAACTTTTTTTTTAATTTTGCGATATGTATATCGTTTCATAAGTTTTTCAGTGCGCTGATTACGAAAATAACATTTATTTTGAAATCCAAGATGGCGGACAACTTTTTTTTTCAATTTTACAATATGGGTATGTTTTTATAGGTTTTTCGGTGCGCTAATGACAAAAATAACATTTATTTTGAGATCCAAGATGGCGGGCAGTTTTTTTTTTCAAGTTTTCAATATGGGTATGGTTATATGGGTTTTTGGGGACGCTGATGACGAAAATAACATTTATTTTGAGATCCAAGATGGAGGACAGTTTTTTATTTTATTTTACAATATGGGTATCGTTTTCTAGGTTTTTGGGGACGCTGATGACGAAAATAACATTTATTTTGAGATCCAAGATGGCGGACAATTTTTTATTTTATTTTACAATATGGGTATCATTTTATAGGTTTTTGGGGACGCTGATGACGAAAATAACATTTATTTTGAGATCCAAAATGGCTGACAGTTTTTTTATTATTTTACAATATGGGTATCGTTTAATAGGTTTTCGGGGACGCTGATCTTAAAATAAATGTTATTTTGGTCATCAGCGTCCCCAAAAACCCATAAAACGATACCCATATTGTAAAATAAAATAAAAAACTGTCCTCCATCTTGGATCTCAAAATAAATGTTATTTTCGTCATCAGCGTCCCCAAAAACCTACAGGATGTTAACCATATTGCAAAATTAAAAAAAAAAAATTGTCCGCCATCTTGGATCTCTAAATAAATGTTATTTTTGTCATCAGCGCACCGAAATACCTATATAACCATACCCATATTGTAAACTTGAAAAAAAAGTTGTCCGCCATCTTGGATCTCAAAATAAATGTTATTTTCGTCATCAGCGTCCCCAAAAACCTACAAAATGTTAACCATATTGCAAAATTAAAAAAAAAATTGTCCGCCATCTTGGATCTCAAAATAAATGTTATTTTTGTCATCAGCGCACCGAAATACCTATATAACCATACCCATATTGTAAACTTGAAAAAAAAGTTGTCCGCCATCTTGGATCTCAAAATAAATGTTATTTTTGTCATCAGCGCACCGAAAAACCCTTATAGACCGAGAGGTCACGGGAATTTTCGTAACGATCAGGGAAACGGATAGACTTGCTTTTATGGGTTGTAGAGTAGTCCCCTAATGTGAATGATGTCGGTCTGCCGGCTCTCAGTGGTAGCTTCTTCGAGCTATAGGGCCTGGAAGGTGCTTCATTGTTGCGAAAAAAAAACGATCTGAGAAATGGTTAGTTTTAGTACATATTCAAAGTATGGCATCTCCACATGTGAAACAAGTTGGTCTGCCGGCTGTCAGTGGTTGCATTTCAGAGCTATGAGGCGCGCAAGTCACTGCATAGTTACAAAAAAAAAACGATAAGAGAAATGGTTAGTTTTAGTACCAATTGAAAGAATGGTGTATCCACAGATGAAACAAGTTGGTCTGCCGGCTGTCAGTGGTTGTATTTCAGAGCTATCATCGTTCACGTAAGTCGCTTATTTAAGGAAAAAATCTAAAAAAACATTGAAAAGCGGGAAAATAGGCGAATTTTTCTAGTTCATGCCAGCCGCTGTCGTATCTACGTATGTTTGACCCAACCTCAAACTTGCGCCGCGCACCACCGCACTGTGGGGAAAAAATCGCCTCTAGAGAAAAAAAGGTTTTCTTCAGAAAATCTACGTCGATTTTGGTAAAAACTGATTATGTATTTCATTTTTGATCTTAATAAGAAGACTTTTTATTAATACTATTTTTGCTAACATTGCATTCTTTTAATAGGTACTAAAACTGACCATTTCTCTTACCGTTTTTTTTTTGTAACTAAGCAGTGACTTTCGCGCCTCGTAGCTCTGAAATGCAACCACTGACAGCCGGCAGACCAACTTGTTTCACATGCGGAGATGCCATACTATGAATATGTACTAAAACTAACCATTCCTCAGATCGTTTTCTATTTTTTGCAACAATAAAGCTCATTCTAGCCTTAATAGCTCAAAATGGCAACCACTGATAGCCGGCAGACCAACTTGTTTCACATGAGGAGATGCCATATTTTGAATATGTACTAAAACTAACCATTTCTCTGATATTTTTTTTTTCAACAATGAAGCCCCTTCCAGGCCCTAGGTATAGCTCGAAGTGGCAACCACTGAAGGCCGGCAGACCTACTTGTTTCACCTGAGGAGACACCATTCTTTCAATAAGAGCTAAAACTGACCATTTCTTTTACCGTTTTATTTCGTAACTATGCAGTGACTTTCGCGCCTCATAGCTCTGAAATGCAACCACCGACAGCCGGCAGACCAACTTGTTTCACATGCGGAGATACCATACTTTGAATATGTACTAAAACTTACCATTCCTCAGATCGTTTTCTATTTTTTGCAACAATGAAGCTCCTTCTAGCCTTTATAGCTCAAAGTGGCAACCGCTTGCAGCCAGCAGACCAACTTGTTTCACATACGGAGATGCCATACTTTGAATATATACTAAAACTAACCATTCTTGGGATCGTTTTCTATTTTTTGCAACAATGAAGCTCCTTCTAGCCTTTATAGCTCAAGGTGGCAACCACTGACAGCCGGCAGACCAACTTGTTTCACATGCGGAGATGCCATACTTTGAATATATACTAAAACTAACCATTTCTCTGATCGTTTTTTTTTTCGCTACAATGAAGCCCCTTTCAGCCCCTATAGCTCGAAGTGGCAACCACTGAAGGCCGGCAGACCAACTGGTTTCACCTGTTGAGACAACATTCTTTCAATAGGTACTAAAACTGACCATTTCTTTTACCGTTTTTTTTCGTAACTATGCAATGACTTTCGCGCCTCATAGCTCTGAAATGCAACCACTGACAGTCGGCAGACCAACTTGTTTCACATGCGGAGATACCATATTTTGAATATATACTAAAACTAACCAATTATCTGATATTTTTTTTCGCAACAATAAAGCCCCTTCCAGGCCATAGGTATAGCTCGAAGTGGCAACCACTAAAGGCCGGCAGACCAACTTGTTTCACCTGTGGAGACACCATTCTTTCAATAGGTACTAAAACTGACCATTTCTCTTACCGTTTTTTTTTTCGTAACTATGCAGTGACTTTCTCGCCTCATAGCTCTGAAATGCAACCACTGACAGCCAGCAGACCAACTTGTTTCACATGCGGAGATGCCATACTTTGAATATATACTAAAACTAACCATTTCTCTATCGTTTTTTTTTTCGCAACAATGAAGCCCCTTCCAGCCCCTATAGTTCAAAGTGGCAGCCACTAACAAAGTGGCAACCACTAACAGCCGGCAGACCAACTCGTTTCACATGCGGAGATGCCATACTTTGAATAAGTAAAGGTGAAACGAGTTGGTCTGCCGGCTCTCAGTGGTTGCCACTTCGAGCTTGTTGCGAAAAAAAAATGATCAGAGAAATTGTTAGATTTATTACATGTTCAAAGTATGTCATCTCCGCATGTGAAACAAGTTGGTCTGCCGGCTGTCAGTGGTCGCATTTCAGAGCGATGATGCGCGAAAGTCACTGCATAGATACGAAATAAAACGGTAAAAGAAATGGTCAGTTTTAGTAGCTATTGAAAGAATAGTGTCTCCACAGGTGAAACAAGTTGGTCTGCCGGCGTTCAGTGTTTGCAACTTCGAGCTATACCTAGGGCCTAGAAAATTGCCTTGAGGAAATGGCCTTCATTATTGCAAAAAAAAAATTATCAGAGAAATGGTTAGTTTTAGTACATATTCAAACTATGGCATCTCCGCATGTGAAACAAGTTGGTCTGCCGGCTGTCAGTGGTTGCATTTCAGAGCGATGATGCGCGAAAGTCACTGCATATTTACGAAAAAAAAAACGGTTAGAGAAATGGTCAGTTTTAGTATCTATTGAAAGAATGGTGTCTCCACAGGTGAAACAAGTTGGTCTGCCGGCCTTCAGTGTTTGCCACTTCGAGCTATACCTAAGGCCTGCAAAAAAAATTATCAGAGAAATGGTTAGGTTTAAAACATATATTCAAAATATAGCATCTCCGCATGTGAAACAAGTTGGTCTGCCGGCTGTCAGTGGTTGCCACTTTGAGCTATAGGGGCTGAAAGGGGCTTCATTGTAGCGAAAAAAAAACGATCAGAGAAATGGTTAGTTTTAGTATATATTCAAAGTATGGCATCTCCGTATGTGAAGCAAGTTGGTGTGCCGGCTGTCAGCGGTTGCCACTTTGAGCTATAAAGGCTAGAAGAAGCTTCATTGTTGCAAAAAATAGAAAACGATCCGAGGAATGGTTAGTTTTAGTATATATATTCAAAGTATGGCATCTCCGTATGTGAAACAAGTTGGTCTGCCGTCTGTCAGTAATTGCCACTTTGAGCTATAGGGGCTGAAAGGGGCTTCATTGTAGCGAAAAAAACGATCAGAGAAATGGTTAGTTTTAGTATATATTCAAAGTATGGCATCTCCGTATGTGAATAAAGTTGGTCTGCCGGCTGTCAGTGGTTGCCACTTTGAGCTATAAAGGCTAGAAGGAGCTTCATTGTTGCAAAAAATAGAAAACGATCCGAGGAATGGTTAGTTTTAGTATATATTCAAAGTATGGCATCTCCGTATGTGAAACAAGTTGGTCTGCCGGCTGTCAGTAGTTGCCACTTTGAGCTATAAAGGCTAGTAGGAGCTTCATTGTTGCAAAAAATAGAAAACGATCCGAGGAATGGTTAGTTTTAGTATATATTCAAAGTATGGCATCTCCGTATGTGAAACAAGTTGGTGTGCCGGCTGTCAGCGGTTGCCACTTTGAACTATAAAGGCTAGAAGAAGCTTCATTGTTGCAAAAAATAGAAAACGATCCGAGGAATGGTTAGTTTTAGTATATATTCAAAGTATGGCTTCTCCGTATGTGAAACAAGTTGGTCTGCCGGCTGTCAGTAGTTGCCACTTTGAGCTATAGGGGCTGAAAAGAGCTTCATTGTAGCGAAAAAAAAAACGATCAGAGAAATGGTTAGTTTTAGTATATATTCAAAGTATGGCATCTCCGTATGTGAAAAAAGTTGGTCTGCCGGCTGTCAGTGGTTGTCACTTTGAGCTATAAAGGCTAGAAGAAGCTTCATTGTTGCAATAAATAGAAAACGATCCGAGGAATGGTTAGTTTTAGTACATATTCAGAGTATGGTATCTCCGCATGTGAAACGAGTTGGTCTGCCGGCTGTCAGTGGTTGCATTTCAGAGCTATGAGGCGCGAAAGTCACTGCATAGTTACGAAATAAAACGGTAAAAGAAATGGTCAGTTTTAGCTCTTATTGAAAGAATGGTGTCTCCACAGGTGAAACAAGTTGGTCTGCCAGCCTTCATTGGTTGCCACTTCGAGCTATACCTAGGGCCTGGAAAGGGGCTTCATTGTTGAAAAAAAAATTATCAGAGAAATGGTTAGTTTTAGTACATATTCAAAGTATGGCATCTCCGCATGTGAAACAAGTTGGTCTGCCGGCTGTCAGTGGTTGCATTTCAGAGCTATGAGGCGCGAAAGTCACTGCTTAGTTACGAAAAAAAAACGGTAAGAGAAATAGTCAGTTTTAGTACCTATTAAAAGAATGCAATGTTAGCAAAAATAGTATTAATAAAAAGTCTTCTTATTAAGATCAAAAATGAAATACATAATCAGTTTTTACCAAAATCGACGTAGATTTTCTGAAGAAAACCTTTTTTTCTCTAGAGGCGATTTTTTTCCCCACAGTGCGGTGGTGCGCGGCGCGGCGGTGGTGTTTGAGGTTGGGTCAAACATACGCAGATACGACAGCGGCTGGCATGAACTAGAAAAATTCGCCTATTTTCCCGCTTTTCAATGTTTTTTTAGACTTTTTCCTTAAATAAGCGACTTACGTGAACGATGATAGCTCTGAAATACAACCACTGACAGCCGGCAGACCAACTTGTTTCATCTGTGGATACACCATTCTTCCAATTGGTACTAAAACTAACCATTTCTCTTATCGTTTTTTTTTCGTAACTATGCAGTGACTTGCGCGCCTCATAGCTCTGAAATGCAACCACTGACAGCCGGCAGACCAACTTGTTTCACATGCGGAGATGCCATACTTTGAATATGTACTAAAACTAACCATTTCTCAGATCGTTTTTTTTTCGCAACAATGAAGCACCTTCCAGGCCCTATAGCTCGAAGAAGCTACCACTGAGAGCCGGCAGACCGACATCATTCACATTAGGGGACTACTCTACAACCCATAAAAGCAAGTCTATCCGTTTCCCTGATCGTTACGAAAATTCCCGTGACCGCTTAGACTATTATAACCATACCCATATTGTAAACGTGAAAAAAAAGTTGTCCGCCATCTTGGATTCCAAAATAAATGTTATTGTCGTAATCAGCGCACTGAAACACTTATAAAACGATACCCATATTGCAAAATTAAAAAAAAGTTGTCCGCCATCTTGGATCCAAAAATACTATTTTTGTAAACCTCATCCCGAAAAATTGGCCTTCATGGGATCATGGGATGCCAGGCAGATGTTTAACATCTTAGCATCCTGGCACGACGGTCATGCTATTTTCTGTCGCGGCATTCATGTCCATTTTACTGCCAAGTCGCGCCAAGTATGTTTTACATAAGAAAATGGTCGTAATTTTATTTTTAGTATGAATTCATTACCGTAAAGCAAGAAAAAAAATATATAGGTACCAACAAATCCTTTGCCGGATCCCTGTCACTTATTACTTCGGGTTGGCGGCAATCTTACGTCGATGTGTGCGTGTGACTTGCACACAGCCAGCTGCGGTCTATCAAATACCTAAACTCGGTCGGGCGCGCGGACGTGATACACTCTTAAGCGTCAACGACCATAAGGTACCTTTTCCCGTGGATTGACACATATACGGACAAATCAAAAAATCTGTTGTCTGTACCTTTTAGATCACACCATTGAAATCGTAAATCTTTACACGAATATAAACAAAGTATACATACGATGGTGTGGCGGGGACGCCATGTGGTGCGGCGGGGCCGGGGCGGCGGCGGGGGGCGGGGCGGCGGGGGCGCCGGGGGCGGGGGAGGGGGGCTCCTTGGCGTCCGGCTTCTCAGGCTTGTCCTCCTTGCGCTCGCCTGGAGAAATGAAATGGATTTGTTTACATGAAACATTGAGGGATTTTATACTCTTAGTTTAATCTCAACCAATAATGTTAAGGCCATGTCGTAGCCCACATTTGAAAAAATTGTAATTTTTCATGAAGAAATTTACCTAAGAAGTGGAAAAAATACAGGATATAGATTATGGTGTTTATTAAGGTTTCAACCGTGTACATTTTAATAAAAATACATATTTTCGGCTTAATTAATTCATAAGGGCACCGAAAATTTAGAAAAAATTTCAGCTTTCAAGTCATGGAACTTACAATTTTCAGGGATAACATATATATATATTTATATAAATAGTTAATATATATAAATATTAAAGTTTTAACCGAGCACTTTTGTATTTAGACTAATCCATACTAATATTATAAATGCGAAAGTTTGGATGTGAGTTTGTGAGTTTGTGAATTTGTGAGTTTGTGAGGATGTTTGTTACTCAATCACGCAAAATCTACTGGACGGATTTCGATGAAATTTGGTACAGAGGTAGATAATGACCTGGAATAGCACATAGGCTACTTTTTATCCCGGGAAAAAGCACTGTTCCCGTGGGAAATTCACGCGGGCGAAGCCGCGGGCAAAAGCTAGTATTTAGATATTTGAGAAATAGTTGCTAAATCGGTACATAATCTGTTCGATCCTGCCAACGAAAGTAGAACATTGTGTTGTGCAAAAAAACTATCTTATTGCAACGCGCACACGCCGCGGTTAAGCGTATATGAATTTTGTTTCTTGCAACTCAGATCGGACCTCGTCTTAAATAATAAAATAATATTAAAATGGAGTCATCTCTTGTCGGAGGCCAAGACCCACTTAGGGTTGCTGCGCCGCAGTAGTTAGTAAGTAATAATATTAGTTAGTTTTCACCCGCGTTTTCCCAAAGGAACAGTACTTTTTCCCAGGATGATAGACACCCTATGTCCTTCTCAGTACTTCTAAATATGTGTATGCGGAATTTCA